>CM059196.1:4609499-4714396 GCA_030323885.1 Branchipolynoe longqiensis
AAATTGTCCAAGACATTAAGAATAACCTGAAAGATTTCTGGAGGTATGCTTCACATAAATAAGAAAATGGCAATGGCATACCAGCTCTAGCCAATAGTTATGATGAACTAATCGTAGACGATGAAGGCAAAGCTGAACTACTCAATGAGTTCTTCGTCAGTGTGTTTACCAATGAAAATACGGATAATATCCCACCCTCTCCAGATTCAGGAGTCACAGAATTCATCAGTGATGTTGATATAACAGATGGTAAAGTAGACAAATTAATTGAAAAACTAAATGTCTCCAAGGCACCTGGGCCAGATGGGATCCATGGAAAAATCATCAAAGAGTGTTCTGAGCAAACTGGACCTGTCTGTGTATGTGTCTGGCACTCTCTATTCCGTAAAAGCCTATTTGAAAGGAAAATACTCAAACAATGGAAAGATGCTGATGTCAAACCCCTGCATAAAAAGGGACAAAAACGCCTGGCATCAAACTATAGACCCGTGAGTTTAACCTCCAATTGCTGTAAAATGCTAGAAAGAATAATCCGAGATAGTGTCGTTTGAACACTTGGAAAAACTAGGATTGGTATCTCCAAACCAACACGGATTCACTGGAGGCAAATCTTGCCTGACACAACTACTAGAAGTGATGGAAATTTGGACTGACTGGCCGGATCATGGCCTGGCATGGGACACCATCTATCGGGACTTCTCCAAAGCCTTTGATAGTGTGCCCCACAAAAGACTATTAAACAAAATCAAAGCTCTGGGAATATCCGGATCAATTTCTGAATGGATACAGGACTTCCTGTCTGAGAGAAAGCAAAGGGTAGTCGTAGGTAATAACAAATCTTCCTTTAAGAATGTCACTTCAGGAATACCTCAGGGAAGTGTGCTGGGACCAATATTATTTATAATATTTATAAATGACCTGCCAGGCAGTGTCCAATCAAACCTAAAAATATTTGCGGATGATACAAAGGTCTTTCGGGCAATAAAAGATGTAAGAGATAAGAATCTCTTGCAAGAGGATATTCTGAAACTTGCACAATGGTCCGAGAAATGGCAATTGCCCTTCAATGAAAAGAAGTGCAAAATTATTCATTACGGGAAAAATAATCCTCATTATGCCTATAATATGAAGAACGCTGTCCTGCAACAAGATAGCTATGAAAAGGACTTGGGTGTAACCTTCGACTCCGAACTCTCCTTTCAGAAACACATGAGACTATCATCTCAAATGCTAACCAGAGAGTAGGAATAATTAAAAGAACTTTCCATCGCCTCAACAAGAACAATTTTCTCATTCTATTTAAGTATCTTGTTAGGCCAATTTTGGAATACTGTCCACAAATTTGGAGCCCAATTTTTCGGAAAGATATTCTGGAGATTGAACAGGTTCAGAGACATGCAACAAAATTAGTTGCAGTTATAAAGGACCTACCCTATGAACAGAGGCTTAGGGAATTGAAACTTCCTACCCTTTCCTACAGAAGGAAAAGAAGTGACATAATTGAAGTATTTAAAATTATGAAGGGTTTTGATGAAATAGATATGAACAAATTTTTCACCTTGAATAAAAGAGAAGGCAGTCGGGGCCATACTCTCAAACTAGTAAAACCCAGAGCCATTTCAAAGTTAAGGCAACATAGTTTCTCAAACAGGATCATAAATATATGGAACAGTCTCCCAGAAAATATTATTGATGCGGAGTCAATTAATTCATTCAAGAATAGATTAGAAAAAGCATGGGCTGATGATACAGGGAAATTTTACCCCTTATTCACCACATGCTACTAATTACTCCTTGTGTTGCTTATTTACTTGCACTCAAGCAAAAATGAGAGACAAATAAGTGTTCACACTTCCTGTATACCATTCGCTATATCGCTATATATAACAATCAACCAAATAATTATATTTTTCTCAGAAAATGACAGAAACTTAAAACCATCGGATTATGCAACTTTAATTTTAAGGGCATCTTACCATCAGTAATAGGAGTAGCCATAGCCGTGATTGTGGCCATAACCACCATAGTCATAGCCATAGCCGTAGTCACCATGACCGTTGTGGCCGTAACCACCATAATTACTGTAGTGACTGGGGTACGCGTTCACAAGCAGAGACGTCATAGACAGCATCACCGTGCCAACCAGAAGCACAGCAAGGTGTGACATCATGAGGCCACAGTGAATGACCAGCGTGTCTGTGTATGTGTCTGGCACTTCTTAGCGTAGTGGTCAGCAATGTGCACGTTGCTTCTTAGAGCGGGTATGCCTCTTCTGATGATGATGGTTCCCTGCGAGCAGCTTTCTTTATATAGACAGGTCGATAGGACCACCACGGTGCAATTTGAGTAACAATCTAACTCCATTTAATCTATAATTAAGACTATTAGTTTTGTTTGTGTTTATATTTTAACCATAACCCACTTCCAATTTTATTGGATTAGACACAGGACTATTCAACACTGCCCCTCCCCCACACATCCATCCCCATCCACAAAGTTAATTTCTGATCACTGTGAATTTGGAAACGCTATGCTAAGAGATTTAATTTGACATGTGAGCTTGAATGTATATGGGTGATTCTTTCAAACTGGGTACCACATATTTGGATTCCACATTACAATGCTGATAATTTGTTTCTTCTTTCATTGATTGCAAGTCAAATAATTAATGTATCCGCTGTATATTAAGTATATTAGCAATAGTACATTTATTGAAGCTATCCCAAGAAAGAAATTGAAAGTTTACTTATATGGTTTTGTGCTAATGTGAAAAAGTGAAAATTTACACATTTACACTATGCATGTAGCCAAACTTTTTTTCAACTTATTTTTCAATTGTTTTCTTCTAAGTCATAACCTTGTCTGCTTAAGAGTAATCAATAAAATCTTGTTTGACTATGTTGTATACGTTAAAATGAGGTTCTGGATGTGTCTTTGATTTTCATGTTACACAAGTGATATTAATGTATAAGATCTAATTCAAAAAGTGAAATTCATTTTTTTCAACTCTGACATATGCACAACATGCACACCATCATATGACATTGGATTAGGCTATTATTTGGAAGGTTTTTTGCTATTATTTGGAAGGTTTTCACTTTTGGTTTCCATGTCACACTTTTGTGCCCAGTTTTAAAGAATGGTCCATATTGCTGTGGCAATCATTCTTGAATCCGGTGCCGGCAAGGACCCCACCCTCTGCGCCTGCGCCCGAGCCGTCTGGAGGTTTGCGGCACTCAACTACTGCGAGATCCGCGTTGTCCACAAGCCCGGCACTGAGATCGCATTCGCCGATGCCCTCAGCAGGGCTCCCTTTGACCGGGCGGCCAGGCGGAAGGCGGATCGATTCGTGGACGACATGGACCTCGTCCGCGTGCGTGTCGTCCACAGTACCTCCATACTCGACTCAGACGAATAGCCTGGGTAGAGATAACTATTTGCCTCTCTCTCCCCAGGCAACCAGGAAGAACAGCACCGACTCGCCCACCGCTTCAGAGCCGGCCTCGCGAAGGGCACCTGGAGAAACAAAAAACGCCAGATAACGACCTACCTTAGACACTCCCTCGACAGAGACTATGACCCTACCCGCCCGACTCAGCTCAACATAGCATCCTACCTCGCCTCCATCTCCGTATCACTCCGCTCCCCCGGAGCCGTGATGAACCATCTCAGTGCCGTGCGGACATGGGTCAGGCTCAAAGACGGCAGAACAAGAGGTTTCGACTCATACCTCATCAAAATCATCAAAAGAGGGATCACCCGGGAGTCTGACCATTTGCCTCGACAGGCCCCTCCCCTCCCCGTCACCACTTTCCTCCGTCGGGCTGGCAACAATGGGAAGGTCCTCACAGCTGCCATCCTCATCGGGTACTTCTCCCTCCTCCGACAAGGGAACCTCCTCGTTACTGGGCGCCCGGACGACCCGGGACACACCCTCAGGTACCAAGAGGTCACCAGCCACCGGACGCACCTGACCATCATCGTCCGCTCCACCAAGACCTCCAGAGCACGATCCGACCAATACGCAATAACAATCCCTCAGATCCCGACCTCCATCTGCTGCCCCGTACGAGCCTGGAGGCACTACTCGACCGCCACTTCACCCCGACCACTCGACCCTGCCTTCATGACCCCGGACGGGTCCCCACTGACGGTCAACACACTCACTATGGCACTGCGTGCCGCATTACACCACTCGGGGTGCCCCAACCCATCCGGGTACACTCTCCACAGCCTCCGTCGGGGTGCTGCGCAGGCATGTGCCGCCACCGGAGCGCGCCTTAAGGACGTCACCGACCTTGGCCACTGGCGGTCGTCCGCGGTGCACTTATACATCCCCCAGCAGGCCTTCACGGTCGCGACCCGGGCACTCTCAACACTATTTGGTTGAGGCGCGGGTCACTTAAGACTCTATCTAACGATAAATGACATTACCTATGACATTTGACCTTGAACATTACTACTTTATCCATTACGCTTACATTGCCTTAACGAACTGTCCAACTTAACTTCTCTACTCACTATGATTACATTACTTCACTGTTACATTGCCTGTTCTTGAATAAATCCCATACTATGTAGTCCGCCTCCTGTCCTGAATTGTCCATACTGCTGTGGCAATATGGGTAATTCGGGGGAGACGGACGACCACCCTCCCCCGGCCCTACCGCCCCCCTATCCCTCACCCACTCTCCACACACTCTCCTTCCCCCCTCCCCCTTTCCCCACTCACTCACCCTCCCCTCACCCTCACCACCTAGATGGCGCCACCACCTCCTTCCTCACTCCCCCCACTCCCTCCAGATGCTGCAACCACAACCTCCTTCCCCGCTGGTCCCGCCGCTGGTCCCGCCGCTGGTCCCGCCGCTGGTACCTCCCCCCCCCTTCCTCCTTCCGCCTCCCATCACCTCGGCCACTTCTCCTCCTGCAACAACACCGACAAGACCTACTCTCACCGTCCCACCCACCCAACTCTCCATAAGGTTGAGGCCCGGGTCACTTAAGACTCTAACTAACGATAAATGACATTACCTATGACATTTGACCTTGAACATTACTACTTTATCCATTACGCTTACATTGCCTTAACGAACTGTCCAACTTAACTTCTCTACTCACTATGATTACATTACTCCACTGTTACATTGCCTGTTCTTGAATAAATCCCATACTATGTAGTCCGCCTCCTGTCCTGAATTACCCATATAGGAGTAAAACACGGTTTCACGAACTGGTGGTGAATAATATAAACATATTTGTCTGCTGATTATTCCGTACTTAACTATGTTTGACACACTCTTGCTTTTCTTAAGCAAGCAACTGGCCTGGTTTTGCATTATTTGACAAGATGGAAATAAAAAGAGGACACTCAAGGTCAAACGTCTGTCAAACATTGATAAAGATGATGCCAAGAATTCATTTACGACTGACACATTTCCGTTGTTGTCTGCTCTGACAAAATGTCGTCTGCTGGAAATTAAATTCACTGAAAATCGTCTGTTCACGATACAAAAGAAGCTTAATGTAGTGCATGTGTATCATGTGTGTGAATCTAACAGAACCTGTTAGTGCTGAAGCCTATGTGGTCAGAGTTTTGAAAGGCATACCAACATTAATTTAGTATGTTTACACTTCAAATATCTCCAAAGTTAGTGATTTTAATCAAGGTTAGTTCACACTGAAATAAGGCAGATTATAATTTATAACCATGAGCTGAATATATTTATCTAAAGTTATACCATCCGAATTAGCAAACTTACTAAATGCACCCATATCTAAGTTAACTATTTAGAATGAAATGTAGATATGTGTTTTGGTTTAGACAATTTGATGATTTTCATGGAATATACAACTATGATAAACATGGTTAGAAGAAAACCAGTGAATCAGTGCTAACTAAACACACAAATATTGAATTTAAATGTTTGCACCAAGAGACGGATAATTAACTGGCCACCCCACAAAAATGAATGTAAATTGTTAGTAAAACATTGCACTTCTCATCTTTAGTTTAATTGCTGCTCCTCTCTCTCGCCAGAGGGCGCTGACCCCAGGCTGCATCTCCTAATTCAACACAGGATACCTGATGTCCACTTGAATTAATTCATCAGTAATTGCTGCTTTAATTATGTGAACATTCTAATGTGGTAGCACTGACTGGGAAGTTTCTGACTGAATGACTGAATGATCCTCCCCCCCCCCCGCCCCCCTCCTACCCCAACCCCTGCAATGCATGTGTAACATCATGGCGCATGAGGACCATCATTTTATTTTCACACACAATAAAAAGAAGAAAAATAATCGCATTTGACATTTTCCACTAGTTGGCTAGGATCGATGACTGGGTAGGGTACTCGCTTCCTATGGAGGTTGTCACGAGATCAGTCCCTGGCCGAGTCAAATCAACTGATCAAAGTCAGTTCATATATGTGGCTGGTGCTCAGCATTGCTAGTGTTGTCAGGGGTGATGGAAATGGAGTAATTCACTAAGGCGGAGGCGGAAGTTGGTGCAATATGTTTATTGAGGGCTCACGTATGACAGTTCAATTTGGTAATTGGAGATCACCTTCAGTTCGACCGAATGAGTTGAGCGTCTGTCTCCCAGTTTTGTACAACGTGGCGTTCGAACCCATGTCGAGTCAAACCAGTGACGTACAAATGTATACTTGTCACTTCCTAGCCTGGCGCTCGGCATTATTAGGATAGGACAAGGACTAGTTGGCTCAGTGTCAGGATAATGTGACTGAGTGGGATACCAGGGCATGGTGCTGGTGGCCTGGCCTCCCAATGGGGCAGCACTATGAAACTGCCATAAGTGCGCACTGAAACAAGTTGGACCCTGTCCGCAGATGTTGCCAGGACATAAAACTTTAACAACCAACCAACTAGCCTTCAGCCCAGTCTCTACACTCGTTTAGTCCAGTTCGGATGGATGGGACTCGAACCCTCAACCCTACCGGTGACCCTTGTTTTGAGGCGTGGGTGAAGAGAGCTGGTACCTGCTTCGATGATGGCGGCGACGGTTGTGTGGTTTAGAAATTAGCGCCGAAAGTCACGTGATCAGCGGGTGGGGAGGAGGCTGCTGGCTCCATCTGGTGTTAGTTGTCACTACTTAGTGGGTTGTGGTGCTCCCCTCTTCCGGAAGGTGGCGCCACCTCAGTACAGGTTGGTCGTAATGCGTAGCCCCTTCTACCTTTCTCCATTGATTGATTTACCTTACATTGCTCCTTATGAGTTCCTTACCTGCTCCTCCTGAGCCTCTCCCTCTGTATGCTCTGTTTTTTTGAGGCGTAAATAAACGCCCTACTTCCACCCCCGCCTTGCCTTCTTCCTTTTCGCGCATCACTGCTGGATGGGAGGCTGCGTATTGTGTCGGCCCGATATAGTGAAATAAATCAATGTGATTTGTCATATCTGTCTCATTTGTCTCATTTGTCTCATTTGTCTCATTTGTCTCATTTGTCTCATTTGTCTCATTTGTCTCATTTGTCTCATTTGTCACATTTGTCACATTTGTCACATTTGTCACATTTGTCTCATTTGTCTCATTTGTCATATTTGCCATATTTGCCATTTTTGCCATTTTTGTCATATTTGCCATTTTTCACATTTGTCATTTGTCCTATCGGTCATTTTTCACATTTGTCATTTGCCATATTAGTCATTGGTTATGCTGGTGTTGGTTGACATTGGTCATTTGTCCTTTTTGTCATTTTCATATTTGTCATTTGTCCTATTTGTCATTTTCATATTTGTCATTTGTCCTATTTTGCATTTGTCCTATTTGGCATGTGTCCTATTGGTCATTTGTCCTAGTCATCATTTGTCCTAGTCATCATTTGTCCTATTAGTCATTGGCTATGCTGGTGTTGGTGGACCTGTGGTTTGGCCATCCGCCACCGACCGTGAATTACTCATGCTACGAATATGGGCCTAGAGCAGGATTCGAACCCACACCTCTTGCATTACGGGATAGTGTGCTAATAATTACACCACCTAGACTCTCTGATGTCCCTATTCACGCTCACCTGTACATGTGGCTCGTTACCTCTGAAGTCAGTGCATAGGATAGACCAACGACTGGTGGCGGTGTGCAGTGTCAGGATAATGTGACTGAGCCGGATATCAGGGCATGAGGATCGAATTACAGTATCCCAATGGATAATCACTATAATTTCATTATGAGTGCCCACTGTCAAAAGTCAGTGTCCGTCCTGATATGACCTTAGATGTTGCCAGGATGTAAAACCCCAATAAACAAACATCAATCAGAAAATTGACGTAATTCTGATGAAGTACTGTACCATAAATCTCGATTAGGTACATTTTATACCTACTGGACCCAATAAAAGGCATACATTAATTTTCTTTATTATTTCCATGAAATTAATTGTATTTGAAACGACCCTGTGGCGTGACATTGAATACTTCATCGGCATGTAGCTAGATAGGGAAGTAACGCAATTTGTTAGGGTGGAGGGCATTAAAAAAACTATTAAAAGAGAGATGCATTTTCTTGGTAATGAATAGACTACATGACGGTTTCGACTGCGCATGCGCTCAAAACGGCGCCGGGAGCAAAGCAAAGGCGTACAGCCATTAAGTTAGCTGATACGCATAGGGCAAAACTGGCATTTTATTCAGAATAAATAGAAATACATAACAATGCGGCACAAACATGGATGGAAGGATGCAATATAATAATATACTGAATATGTTTAAGATACAACTCTCCATAATTAAGTATTTTGAGCTAAGAAACATACAATTTCAGTCACTTTACAGGCTGATGTTTACATCACCAATGATTACCCAGAAGTAATTCTTGTTCTAAATATTAAAATGTCAAATGTGACAACAAAAACTTGTTTCAAAGAAATATATAACCAATATCTGATTAACCTTACTCATTTTATATTTCTACATATGTCATGAACCATAGGATATAAATAAAAACATGAATAGAATAAGTAAAACTGACTCTGGCTATGGCTCTAACACTAGTCTGAGTGCCCAGATTTGTCTGAATCTAAATGCACATGGCATAAGATGTGCTGATTATATTGATGTAAATGCAATGCTGGATAAAAGGCTAAAATCTTTATTTATTATATATATTTTTTAGTTGGTATTCTATGTTTCAAACAAGAGTTGAGATGAGCTGAAACTAGCACATTTCATAGCTGCACCCAGTGTATTAGCATGTGCCATGTGGTTCTCACGCGTTTGTTTTACTCTGATGCATCCCACAATGCACCTTGCCGCTGGAACCATGATGTAGTCTATTGATATATTTAATGCATGCCTACAGTTGAGAATAATGCACTACATTGTCCAAGGCGATACATGTACTTTGAAATGGTGAGGTAGGAAGAGAGGAAGGGGGGGGGGGGAGAAGGGAGGGGAGGAGAGAGGAGAGGAGGGAGAATGGAAGGGAGGGATAAGGGAGGAGAGAAAGGGAACAGGCGGGAGGGGAAGGGGAAGGAGAGTAGAGGGAGAGAAGATGGGACGAGAGGAAGGAGAAAAGGGGGGAGCAGAAGAGAAAAGACAGAAGAGGAAGGTTAGAATGGCGGACAGGAAGGGAGAAAGCGAGGACGTGAAGACAAAAAGGGAGGACTGGAAGACAAAAAGGAGGACAACAAGACAAAAAGGCAGGACAGGAAGACAAAAAGGAGGACAGGAAGACAACAAGGGAGGAGAGGAAGACAAAAAGGAGGACAGGAACACAAAAAGGGAGGAGAGGTCGACAAAAAGGAGGACAGGAAGACAAAAAGGGAGGACAGGAAGACAACACGGAGGACAGGAAGACAAAAAGGGAGGAGAGGAAGACAAAAAGGAGGACAGGAACACAAAAAGGGAGGACAGGAACACAAAAGGGAGGATATGTACACAACAAGGGAGGAGAGGAAGACAAAAAGGAGGACAGGAACACAAAAAGGGGGACAGGAAGACAAACATAAAAGGGCACACTAAATCAATTTAATAGAACCTGTTACAGCTGAAGACCATGGTGGCAGAGTTTTGACAAGCACGCTAAAGTTATTTTGGCATGTTTACACTTCAAATATCTCCGAAGTTAGTCATTGTAAATCAAAGCTACGTCAAAGTGAATTAAGGTAGATTGTAGCGATCAACCTGGTATATTTAACTCAGGAAATCACAGAAGCTGATCAAAACCATCTAGTTATGTAACTTTAATATCCTATTCCCACGATGCGTATGGCGGGATAGATGTCATACAGTCGTGTCTGATGACACACATCACAAATGTCAAATTAACACGTGACCAATAAACCGCCTCTGACTGGACATCACCTATTATATTGACCGGACGCGGTGGCCGAATGGGTAGAGCACAAGCCATCGGAGTTTGATTCCTAGTCGAGTCAAACCAATGACCTATAAAATTGATACTTGTCGCTTCCTAACCTGGCACTCGGTATTAATAGGATATAGCAAGGATTGGTTAGCTCAGTGTCAGGGTAATGTGAGTGAGTGGGATATTGGGTCATGGTGGCAGCGGCCTGATATCCTAGTGAGGCAGCATGATAAAGTCGACATGAGTGTGCACTGTGACAAGTCGGTACCCGTCTTGATATGACATTATATGTTGCCAGGATGTAAAACTCCATTAACCAACCAACCAACACATGTGAGATTAACACGTGACTAATAAAAATAGACCGTCACTGACTAGACATCACCTTTTTTTAAATTATACGGTTATACAGGCGTCTCTCGACACCCCAGCGTCCCATCGACCCAGTTTTATTGTTTGTTATATTGTTGGAATGGATCAATGGCCCTCAGGGATTTTCCATTAGTAACACGCCTGCTTGTGGAAGGTGCGGAGCCCAGTATATATATATATATATATATATATACATATATAGTAAAACCTCTCTAAATCGAAAGACCATGGGACCAACTTGAAATGATCCATTTAGAGAGGTGGTTAGTATAGGGAGTTTTTTCATCGTTACAATTGTATTGTTTCGATGATCGTTTGGGACCCAAATAAAGCGATCGATATAGGGGAGTGGTCAATCTGTGGGGGTCGTCAGTTAGAGAGGTGTTACTGTATGTGTATATATCGATATAGGGGAGTGGTCAATCTGTGGGGGTCGTCAGGTAGAGAGGTGTTACTGTATATGTATATATATATATATATATATATCCATATAGGGGAGTGGTCAATCTGTGGGGGCCGTCAGTTAGAGAGGTGTTACTGTATATGTATTTATATATATATATATAAATGTACTTACGCTGATGCTCATACATGATACAGTACCTCTCACCTTTCGATCCGACGATGATGAAGCCAACTGTTTTCTTTCTCATCCTCACTGCCTTCGCTGCATTCACCATCCAAGCCCATGCCAGTGTTTACTACGCAAATCACGTCTATGACAACGGCTATGGAAACAGTGAATACGGCAGCAACGGCTTCGGCAGCAGTTACGATGGCAACAACGGATACGGGGACGAAGGATTCGGTAACCATGGCTATAATATTAATAACGGCTATAATGAGATCTACGGCTACGGGAATAACTATGGAAACAGTAACTATGGCAATATGGACTATGGCTACAGAGGAGACAATAACTATGGAGGATATGCGACCGGCTATGGGTACAGTGACTATTGATACTGTGTAAGGACAAGCAACAATGGTAGACTGGCCAATATCATCATTTATTACATCAACAACTGTGATCCACCTTCAATTATATATCTATATAGGCAACTGGCTGGGCAAATCCGCCCTACCGATCAATTAGAATATAAACAGTAATAAGAACATAACAAAAAGAAGAGAAAAGAGAAAGAAAAAAAACCAACCCCAAGACAAGCGGGCACCGATAAGTGGCTACGGTGCTGGACGAGCGGGTAGTGACGAGCCAATCCAAGCCCAAGGCGGAAAGGGAACCAGACGCCCCCTGGTGGATTGAACTAGAACCTGCCGATCCCGATGGTGGCCCCAACTAGGGCATCTCAACTCTCCCACCCGAACCAACAAGCGTTAACCTGGTGGATCGCACCTAACTCTACCGGAGCCCACAATGGCTCCCAACCTAATGCACCCTACACCCGTATATACAAGTATATACACAGTACCATTGGATTGGTGAGTAGTAGATCTACACAAGATTGACCTGTGTCCTGAGTAGAGTGAATGACAAGTCTGCTTAAATGCGAGCCAGAACTGCTTAGGTGGGGAATTAACTGTGCAGGTGGTGGTTCCAGTGCGCAGTGGTTATGTATATTGGTGTACAGTTGAGAAATTAGGTAGAGAATGCAAAAATCCAAGATGGCGACCATAGAAAGCTCTCAATTTGATTTTTAACATCCATCAATCGAGCTGATTCATAAATTATTCACCCCAAAAGTAGTTGGGAATAGTAAATAAGCATTTGAACTAAATATTTAGCATATTAGATTGTAAGTTCATGTGGTTAGTTTCATAACTCAGATTCCTGGCGTTTTTTGTCTAATGTATTGTTTAGCAGGCCTGTTACGGAGCAGGTGCTGCATGAGTAACTAGGTGAGTAGACACCAAATGTCAATATAAGTGGTATTCTCTGTGATAAATGACAGTCGAACGTGTGGATTCCATTAACAAGTAGTGAGACATGTGAGGGTGATGTTTGACATGTGATTTGTGACATGTCTGACATGCGATGTGTGTGATGCATTGGTAACATATGTTTATAAAGTTATATACAGTAAAACCTCTCTAAATCGACTGAACATGGAACCGACTTTAAATGGTCCATTTAGGGAGGTGGTTGCTGGAATCGGGAGGTTTTTTAAATCGTTACTATGGTATTGTCTGGGCGATCGTTTGGGACCCAAATAAAGCAATCGATATAGGAGAATAGTCAATCTTTGGAGGTGGTCAGTTAGAGAGGTTTTACTGTATATGAAGAGTTCATGGCGACAAATGCCATTTGGATCGATATGAAACCGTGACTACCAGGTCTGAGCTGAGGATGCCATCATTCCGATAATCAAATCCACTATTTGTGGGTGCGGAGACCAACACATCCCTTGTATAATGCATAAAGCTAAGATTCCATATACATGGTATGCGGTATGCGAAGGTGAATGCGGCAAAAAAATCAAAAGGCATGTAAATGAATAGTGGTGCTTCCATGTGTCCGAATGCGAATGCAAACGCGAATGCGAACGCGAATGCGAATGCTGCAAATGGATCGACCCATGGACTGATCAGTGAGAATGCGAATGCGAATACGGCTGCGTTTGCCATAGAAAACCACAGTACCTTTGACTTTTCTTCACAAATTTGAAGCAAAAAACCCCAAAATGGCTTGGATATATTTTGGGGGGGTTTTGTTTATTTAACGACACCCCAGCACAAAAAGTTGACATTGGGTATTGGGGGTAGGCATGGGTAGCTATGCCGCATACCACATTCGCATTCGCATACTACATTCGCATTTGCATACTGGAATCTTAGCTTTACCCAAAATGAAATTGATAGATTTTAGCTGTAATTGTTAATGTTATGTACACCAACAAATTCCGTTTTACCGAGAACAACTAAAATTGATTCTTCATCTATGTAGTGTTTAGGAAGTGAGTTTTTCTACGGTGGTCAAAGTGATAAAACCACCATCACAAGTCGGTACCCATCCTGATATGACCTCAGATTTTGATTCAGTATATAATCCATTAAATGCATTTTGGCCACCGTAGAATCAGCCTGACCAACAAAACAACTACGTCTCTTCAAACATTTAGAGGAAATACGGTATGTGGCTGACATATTGCTGTACTGGAGACCTGCAGTGTGTGACTGTATTACATGCCACACGATATAGCGATATAGCGAATGGTAGACAGGAAGTGTGAACACTTATTTGTCTCTCATTATTTTTTTTGGGTACATTAGTTGTCCCAAGCAGGGGAAATCCCAGTCACAGATGACTGGTCTTCCCCACTCCACTGCTGGTCGATAGAAAGCCCAAGCCTACACTTTTACCGACCCAAGGGATTTTTAACCTCCCACACCACATAGACATGGTATGAGAGCAACCAGCCTTTGATGACACTGTAAGTTATAACGCCGCGCCTCAGATTAGGAGTGTGACGTAGAAAAATGTCAGACACTCTAACCACTCCGCCACAGAGAACGCCACAGGGATGATCATGTGGCCTGTTTGCTGCAATTTGTTTTCTGTTTAATCTTGCAGTTGTTCATGGAGCGAAGGAGGCTGAAACACAAGTTATACAACTGAACAAGTCAAGGAAGATGGATGAGATGGCCGAACTAGTAGAACACTCGCTGCCCGTGTGAGAACCACTGTTGTGGACTCGATCTTCGGCTCAGTCAAACCAAATCTATTCTTGTCGCTACTGAGCCTGGCACTCATCATTACGTGACCTTACTATGGAAAGGTTCTATCTGACAAAGTGACCGATTTGGTGTTATGGATGTAAAAATGTTCTATCTGCAAAAGGCTATCATGCCATTACACAATTGTTCCTCAACTGGTATTTTTCAATGCAATATATTACAAATAATATTGTTCTATCTGCTTTGCTATCATGCAGTTACACAGCTTCAGTCCTTATTATCTCGAAAGCAGCATTTTGTCAAATAGAATCTTTTTATAGTAAGGTCGCAATTACTAGGATAGGGGAAGAAGCAGAGAAATAAGGAAGGCCAATTATCTGCGATTCAAATTTCCCTCGCTTAATCACCAAAGGTGATTATAAACAAAAACGTAATATTATAAAGCTTTTTACTTACTGATGTCCATTTGTTGGAAACCAGAACTAGAACAGTAAAGGTTCTAGTGCCAAGTACCATCTAAGCAGTTGTATATGCAGCTGACTTGCAGAATTGAAATCAGGAAGAGCAATTCTCGTTCTCTGTGGCGGAGTGGTTAGAGTATCTGACTTTTTTCTAGGTCAGACTCCTAATCTGAGGGTTGGCAGTTCGATTCCCCGTGCCCCCAGCTCTGCCAATTTGGATTTCCATGTCTATGTGGTGTGGGAGGTTAAAAATCCCTTGGGTCGGTAAAAGTGTAGGCTCAGGCTTTCTATCGACCAGCAGTGGAATGAGGAAGACCAGTCATCTATGACTGAAATTTCCCCTGCTTAAACAACTACTGGACCAAAAAAAAAATTAAAAACAAAAAAAATTGTCCGCAATTGATATTTTCCCTGCTTAATCAACAAATAAGCACTTACCTAGATTTGATCCTGCTCAGATTCTCATGCATTTATTAAACACTTGTTACTTCTTTAAAACAAAATTAAGTCAAGCTAATCAAACGTGTTGCTGCTGAAACTTATCTTATCAGAATTTGAAAGTTCATGCTAAAATTAATGGAGCATGTTTTTACTTCAAATATCTCCGAAGTTATTCATTTCAAATATAAGCTATTTGAAACTAAAGTATGGTGTATTATAATTATCAACTTAATAAATTTATCGCAAAAATGCCAGAAACTCAAAGCCATCGGATTATGCACCGTTAAGTGACCATAGTTACTAGCCTAACAATGAGTGAAACTCGCCTCATTATCGGTAGATATGTCTGTCTCTCTACACCAATAGGATTTGTCATGAATGACGTCATAGCTATTCAAACATGTGGCTGCTAGGACAAAACGACACCAAATCTATGTTTTGTACTCTGGTACAGGGAAGTGATCTGACTAATCTATCGCGATGAATCACATCCTACTCCCCTTGAGGAATAAAGAGTAATGCTGAGATTCCTTCGAATCCCAGAGCGCTCCCTGGTTTATTCCGCCAAGGTCAGAATAGAACTGTCCTGTCAACACCTAGATAAAAGATTCACCCGGTACTTGTAGTACACGGGTGAACAACAACGTAGTGTAAATACGGGCGAAAATAGCTTTAGTATGGAACAGGAAGTAGAATGCCTACCTCCAGTATCAAATGGCGGCCATAAAACGCCGTCTATTTCACTTTTAAATCTTATTAAACTAGATATTTTATTATATTTTTCAACTCAAAGGTAGCGGGGAAATATGAAGACATATACAAAGAATAAATGTTGCTTCTTAGATTGTGAAATTAGGCTCTCAAATCATTTCCGCGCTTTTTCGACCGTTTTTATATAGGGCTGGTTTTCACCCGTGTACTGCAGGTACCGGGTGAATCCTTTATCTAGTCAACACCTAGCTGGGTAGCGGGTAACCTCCCTCAGCGGGTGGGCGCAAGTAATAGGTGGAGCAGCCCACTGCTAGCGTGCTGCCACCTGTTGCTACTTCTCAGCAAACATAGGTCAGCGTAGTCGCCACAGTCACTGTATGGTAATGGGGCTCATTGTGGACTACTACACGATTAAGAAATAATGGCACACATCGGCATAAATATTCAAACAGGAAGTCAGCCGGACAGACACTCAAGACCATCTATATGCACCACGTGGGCAGATCTTTATCAAGCATAATTCACAAATGTACCAGAACCAGTGGCACCTCTAGCGGCACCTGAGGGAACTACTCACCCATCTGACCCATTCATTAGTCTCACTCTGACACTGGTGTAGATCGTCACAATATGTGGGTGTAATCGATTAATCAACTCGGGTCACCTGAGCCACTTTTTGGCGCATGTGCACATCCTATAGACTTGGGTCGAATAATGGAATACGCTTCTCCACGCTCGGGGTGGGAAAAAATGGTGGCTTAATTCAATTTTTTGTTTAAAAAAAACAACCGATATAGCTACAGCGAAATAAGATTTAAAGAATTTTATGATTGCATAGTTTAGTTATATTTCCATTTCATTAATCTGGGTTATTACCAAAAAAACACCATGTAGGACTGGTACTGCATGGTAGCTGTTATCCTGCAGGACAGTACCAGCACACATGTGACGCCATCCCCAGCCAGGACGTGGGTTACTGGCGTCGGGCCTTTTTGCACACGGCACATGTTTTTGTTAACTCCATTTGTGGTGTTCAATTTGAAATTCTAGCAACTCGGGCGACCAGAGATGCCCGGGTCGTGTTAATCGAATATGGCCCTAGTGTTCCGAGTTCCGCTGGTCCTTCAGAAAGGACTGTAGCTGTGACCTAATATGCCAGGTCACAGCTACAGCTTACATGGCGGAAGGTGGGGGTTCCTACCAACCCCCAACACTATCTTTCACTATAGGCCCTATACTTTAAAACTCATGTTGCACTTATAACCACATACTTCCCTATCTTTCACTATAGGCCCTATACTTTAAAACTGACTTTGCACTTGTAACCACATACTTCCCTATCTTTCACTATAGGCCCTATACTTTAAATCTCACTTTGCACTTATAACCACATACTTCCCTATCTTTCACTATAGGCCCTATACTTTAAAACTCACTTTGCACTTATAATCACATACTTCCCTATCTTTCACTATAGGCCCTATACTTTAAAACTCACTTTGCACTTATTATCACATACTTCCCTATCTTTCACTATAGGCCCTATACTTTAAAACTGACTTTGCACTTATAACCACATACTTCCTGATGACCCAACTTGGTAGGATTCTTGTTATATATTTATTTCTATTGTAGACTGCAGAGAAATTGTACTAGTCAACGGCTGATGTTAGATAAAATACCATTTAGTGAATAATGGTGTATGTGCAATCACCACCTCCCCCACCTTCCGCCGTCTAAAGGGGCTGTCACATTAGGGTTTTTTGCGGGAGCGTATGGCGGCATAGGCGCGTTACATCATATACATCGGCATACGCCGTATACGCTACTCATAGGCTATGCATACGCTACTCATACACTACTCATACGCCGCCAGATGCCACCAGATGCCGGCTTATGTGAAGCGTATGAGGCATACGCCGCCATAAGCTTTCATAAATCCGTCCGTCCAAATTTGTTTGTGCATGCTAAAAAAAACTTGACTTATGAGGGCGTATGGCCCATACTGTCAAAAAATGCCACAGCACGCTCCCATACGCTCCTCATACGCTCCTTGTACGCTCCTCGTAGGTTCCACATACGCTCAAAACCACCCGAAAGGTCACCAAATGTCATCATAGGCCGGCACGCTCAGGACCTACGTAGGTTTTCAATACGCTCCCGCCATACGCCATAATGTGACAGGGCCTTAAGCTGAATCTGTGACCTGGCATGCTGGGTCACAGCCTCCGTCCTTCCTGAGGGACCAGCGGAACACGGAATACCCGCATTTCCATGACTGCCCTTTTCAATGTGATAATTTCATAGAAGTTATCTTTGTTTGATTTTACTTTTAGGGGGTACTTGCACACACAATTCACTCACAATGCTCTACAAAATAAATTGTCTTTATGGATTATTGTTCTTATGTTTTACATTTAGAGACGATTGACATTTTAATATCTGGTACAAATAATATGCAATCCTTTGAATAAAGGAAGAAACGAACAAGCTCAGTGAAACTAAAAAGGGGAAAACAAAAATCATCTCTTTTTGAAGCGGTAACTTAATAATTTGCTAAGCACATCCATCCATCTATACACACATACATGTATATACATTTGTGTATGCATACATATACATATCTACACATATACATACGCACATGCATATACATATGTACATACATTTGATTCCCCGTGCCCCCACCTCTGCCAATTTAGATTTCCACCGCTGTGTATAACTTACAACGTCATCAAAGGCCGGTTGCTCTCATACCATGTCTATGTGGTGGGGGAGGTTTAAAATCCCTTGGGTCGGTAAAAGTGTAGGCTCAGGCTTTCTACGCCAAACTGTCTAATGGTGAAAACAAGTCTATTCAGACTTATCCATGATATGCAGTATAAATCTTGAAAAAAAAAAAAGCATTCTCGGTGTCCTGTTGACCTCAGTAAAGTGGTCCGACATAGGTCTATTTCATATGACGTCAGCATAGGTATTTAGGTAAATGCACATGCAGCTTGGCTGAAGGATACCAAATTAACATACGGTCACACTGCAAACTCAATGGCAGTGAGCAATCTTCATACAGAAAAAGTGAAATATCTCTAAAACCGCACAATGTAGAAACAAACCGCTTGGCACACAAACATATCAAATGTTTGACAAACAGATTCTATTAAATATATATTCTTAGTCTTCTGCATTTCTAATAATTTTGAATAAAACTGACGTTTTTCACTGCGCGTATCGGCAAATTCAATGGCAGTGTGCCTTGGTTCTGCAGCCAGACTGCACGCACATACACAATGTTTATAAACATTGGAAGGGGTCTATTCGTGATGCGCCAGTAGCAAATTTGAAGCTCAACTGCTGTGCTCGACAGCATTGAAGTAAGCTTCACATTGCATATCTAGGTCTAGGTTATGTTTTGCAGCAGGTCTTCTTTAGAGCTTGATGCCGCTTAGTGGCGCTGTCTTCGAGGGTGAGAATATCAAACAGTAGACTTCAAACCTTGTAGCTATGAAGAACATGGGTTCAACTGTGTGATAAAAGATTTTGCATGGAATTGCACCATCATATGGCGTCTAAGCATCACTGTGAAGAGTTTCACCGGAAATTAGTTACAGACTTGTATGAATTAGGAGATCTGCTACTGCAAAATGGATAATCAGTTGTTTGTTTCATTGTTTAACGACCCCCCAAGCACAACAAGTAGACATTGGCTATTGGGGGCCACATTGGTTGTAGTAAATAACCAGGAAACATTTGAGGATGCAGTGACATCAAATAAGTTTGTTCTAGTATTATGCATGAATTTATTGCATTATGTTATGCTATCTTTAACCCATGCTGTGCATGGGTTAAAAGCTAGGCTCTGCATCAATCCCTGGACCAATAATGTCTTAAGGGGGTCACAATGACATTTTGGTTGAAGTGACCAAAGCTAGTAAAAATCATCAACATTCTTATGAAGTTTTTTTTGAATTCAAAATTAATATGAAATGTGTATGCTAGGCACAAAAACACATACTATTAACAACCCATACATGGTGGAGCATCAGTGGAGTACAATGATGCGCTCTGGCAGCACCAATTAACAGAGGAGTAGTGATCAGAATGCCCCTAGACTTTGTCTTATATGTATAATTGCAAGATGAGTGCTGTTGAATGTAAACACATCTTTGGAAGCGAGAACTATTGAAAGCCTAAATTACAACATGACATGCTTTTATAGTTAAATGCAGAAGAGGTTATTTCGGAGCATTGAAGACAATTTAATTTTAGTGACTGAATCGGGGAGTAGCTTTTACTTACTTGTAACAGATGTTGACCCTGACGTCCAAAATATGGATCTCAGCAGAAATCTAAACAAGTTTGAAGATCAGAATGACGCAAGTTTGTTTCACTCTCTCTGCTCTAGTTTGAGTTATGTGCATGCATCACTTGTTCGTTGTGGCCATATTCAATTAAACAACTTGGGTCATGCGCAGGCCCTACAACCTCGGGTTGCATATAAACGAATACGCACGGGGTGGACAAAATGGTGGCTTAATCCAAAACTTGCATTTTTTTAATAACTAATATAGCTACAGAAAATAGGAGGTAAAGTATTTTATGATTGCATAGTTTAGTTATATTTCCATTTCATTAATCTGGGTTATTACAAAAAAACAACATTAAAAAGACACGTAGGACTTGCACTGGTAGCTGTTATTCTACAGCTACCACACAAATGTGACGTCATCGCTCCTAGCCACTCCCAGCCAAGACGTGGGGCCTTGGGGTCGGGTCGTTTTTCACACGGCACATGTATTTTTAGGCTCCACTCGTGGTGTTCTATTTGAAATCCTAACGACTCGCGTGACTCGAATCGCCCGGAGCGTCATAATCGAACACGGCCAGAGAATTTCCAAATGCCAACACCTCATCCCACCTCACCTTCACTGCCTGAACATGAACCATGTGCTTTGTGAGGGTTTGTTTTGCTTTAAAGATCCCACAATGCACCGCGCAACTGGAATTACGAACTCGTCTATTTGTACATTGCACACAATGGCAGACATTCAACC
This sequence comes from Branchipolynoe longqiensis, assembly GCA_030323885.1. Lineage (NCBI taxonomy): Eukaryota > Metazoa > Annelida > Polychaeta > Phyllodocida > Polynoidae > Branchipolynoe > Branchipolynoe longqiensis. Next base: position 4,630,490 of record CM059196.1, read on the forward strand.
AGAGGTGATGGCCGAATGAGTTGAGCGTCCGCCTCTCGTTCTGGTAGGTTGTGGGATTCAAACCACCGTGCCTGAACCCTCGCCGAGTCAAACCAATGACTTAAAGAATTGATACTTGGCGCAAACTAGCCCGGCGCTCCACATTACTAGGATAGGGCAAGAAACAGCGGAATGAGGAAGACCAATTGTCCACGATTGAAATTTCCTCTGTTTAATTCCCGAATGTACCCAACAATAAACAAAATAGGTCAACATACGGATTGGTGTCAACAACAATGACATCAGCAGAATCAACATGAACCACGTCATACCCTTCAGAATTATACTGAAATCATGCCATCCTAAATTGGTATGTATATGATAGTTAATTTCTTGTGACACCATTCTTAACTTCGGATTAATTACAGCTCTTGTATTAATTACAATTCTTTACCCAAGTCTTTATTCTTTGATTAATACAACACAAAAAGAAACTCCAGCTCGCCCATCGATTTACAATAGCATAAATAGGGCAGATGCTGCGCTGCTTACTTGATAGGTGGCGCCACCTGGTATTGATTTGAGATCAGAAAACGCCAGTTCAGGCTAGCGGAGGCTCATGGAACTAATCATGGAAGTTGGACACCGCTGATTTGATTGTTTGCAAGCTTGTATGTAGAGGTCTATGGCTCCTTGAGTTTCTAGGTTCGCACACTCAAATAAGTACTAATGAGGTTCACCATAGCCATACTTTAGTGTTCAATAAGGGGCATTTTCCACAGACCATGAACAAAGAGGTTTGCACAATATTAGTCCTTCCATTGCCATCAGAGGGCAGGTTTGTGGTGGAAATCCTCTATAGAACCTTTACCACAGAACCCTGGACAATGAGCTACTCACAATATTAGTTCATACAGTACCACCAGAGGGCGGGTTGGTGGTGGAAATCCTCTATAGAACCTTTACCACAGAACCCTGCACAATGAGCTACTCACAATATTAGTTCATACATTACCAACAGAGGGTGGGCTGGAGGTGGACATTGTCTATAAGACCTTTAGCACAGACCATGTACATTGATCTGCGAACCAGAACATTAGTTCATGCACTGCCACCAGATGGCAGTTTGGTGGTAGCAATCTTCTATAATACCTTTTTCTATTGACGATTCTGTACATTGATCTGCAAACATTAGTTCTTCCACCGCCGTCAGAGGGAAGGTTGGTCAATGGAAATCCTCTATTTGACATTTACCACATACCATATATACAGATCTGTGAACCACAACAGCAATTCTTCCACTGCTGTCACAGGGCAGCTTGGTTTTTGAAATCTTCTATTATATAGCATTATTCAAATATACAGCGTATTTTGATGGAACCCTTGCAACTTGGTACTGGGACTTCTCCTCAAACCCGCGCTAGAACTCAGTGCAAATGGAGAGGTTTAAATAACTTATCAGACCAGTATTATTTAGCCTGAAGTAGGTCAGGGCCCATATGTATGTGTCACTTTTTAACCGCACCGGGGTTAAAGGAGGGTGCCGGGTTATCTAACCCCGGGGTTCCAAATGTGTCACCGGGGATGTATGGGTCCAAAGCGCACACGGGTTAGCTAACGTTTCAGTTATTTATAGATTTGGGAAATCCCTCTGTGCCTGTTTACATTCGTCGATTGGACAATATGAATAACGCCGCCAATGCGGCGGCGGCGTTAATATCGGTTCGAATTTAGGGTTAAATTGATAAAATTTCACTTATTGCGTATGTAATTCTGTTAAATATGGTCGCATTGAATAGATTTGGGCCTAATATATAGCCGCCGATTCGGCGGTAGCGGCGGCGGACAGTATGGATATCGACGTCCATGCGGCGGCGGCGATTTGTTTACTTTACATTCGTCCATTGGACAATATGAATATCGCCGCCAATGCGCGATAGCCTTAAGAACGGTTCAAATTTAGGGTTAAATTGATAAAATTTCACTTATTGCGTATGTAATTCTGTTAAATAAGATCGCATTGAATAGATTTGGGCATAATCGGTGCCTAACCCCACCTTTAACCCTGGTTTCGCTTGGGGTTAGTGCAGGCGACTTTAAACTCGCCGAGCTAGTTTAACCCGGACACATACATACACAGTTTTTGCCGCTAACCCGGTAAACCTGCCGAAAACCAGCTTTGCAGCGCTAACCCGGACACATACATATAGGCCCTGTTTACATGTTCCACTACAATACGACCATTGCATGGCCGATTCGGTAGAGCGTGGGTCTCGCATGCGGGAAATCGGCAGTCCGATTCCCGGTCGAGTCAAACCACCGGCCCCCTGAATTTATTCTGCCTACATCAAAATACTTGTTGCTACCTAGCCTGGCGCTCGGCATTAATAGGATAGAGCAAGGACTGGCTGTCTCAGTGGTAGGATAATGTGACTGAGTGGGATATCGGGTCATTGTGCCGGTGGCTTGATTTGCGAGTGGGGCCACACTATAAAGTTGCCATGATGTCATAATTCATAATTCAATCCATGCACTGATTTATCGGCGAATTTGAGCTATCATTAACCATTGTATACAGGCAGGTATTCCTATCCGTCAGTGCATGTACTTTTAACTAGGAGCTTAAAGACCAGTCATGATAGATGTAATACCTGATAAGCCAAATCACTTTAATGGACCGTAAATCTGCTTCAAATCAGGGGTCGTCCCCAGTTTATTGCCAAGTGTAGGAGAAGTGAACTATCACTGCATATCCAGCCTAATATGGATTCACATGTGTAATACAAATGGCCATGGATGGTTGATAGTTGATTGATTGGTGGTTGCTTTACGCCGTGTCAGCAGCGGAGGCCATATTCACGGCGAGAAATGTTTGTTTTTTGTTCAAACCATCGCTTTTACATGTAAAAGCAGACAATCAAGTATGTGCCAATAGACACTCATTAAATTAGAAAGCTCACAATCATATATTTGTGGTCAAGGGAAACAAATTCCCATAGAAAAAGAACAGTTTTATTAATAATTGATAGAATCTATTTAGTAAACTATATGAGGTGGTACAGTCCAGCTGCCCTCAAAAAGGCTAAAATGTTTTCCTGTTTTACCTTAGTAAAAAGGTCATGCATACTGTCTGCAGTGTAGAACTGTTGGCGCAGGGCCAAACAATCAACGCAACTTAGTAAAATGTGTTTGAGTGTCAGCGGGGACTGACACCCAATACATTCAGGGGGAGGTTCCCCCTTGAGCAGAAAAGCATGTGTAAGCCACGAGTGGCCAATACGGCAGCGGCTAAGGACCAGTTGGTCCCGCCGACCTCCCGCATGAGTCTGTGGTGGCTTTCCCACAGATGGTTCAATTTCTTTAAGTTTATTAATGTTTTCATCCCACTCATGTTGCCATTTAGGATTTCATGTGGGTGGCTATTAGTGGTTTCAGATCAGAGTGAGGGATCAGACACGGTTCAAGATCACAGTTCAGGGCCTTCTTCGCCTTGTATGCCGGCATGGCCAGGCACCCAGCACAGGTGGATGTCATACCCATCCGTTGTCAGTTGGTTCATTTTATAAATGACGATCGCTAGAATAGGGTGATTTGTTTTCAGTCCAGCAACAGCCAGGAGGCAAGAGAACGAATCACTGTATATAACATGGTTAGTGTGGTTGGTACCTCGATACACTCCAACATGAGAAGGAGTGCTCGGGCTTCTGCAGTGAAAATCGAGCTCTGATCAGGCAAACATATACCAAATTTTTCCCGTTGGCAGACTGCCGCAGCAGCTATCCGGCTTTGGTCTTTCGAACCATCAGTATATATGGAGAGGTAGTCTGCAAACTGGCCTTGAATCTCTGGATGCGGTCCTTGGTACTCGATGGTAGATGCGTTACATTTAAACCCTGGAATAGAATACAACTACTAACACGCAGTCTTGGCAAGCTATCTACTGGTGGACTGGTCCGCTATGGAGTACCCAAACTAATGTGCTGTCACCTGTCAGGCACACTTGACACTTTTGTTGTTATTGAGTGATGAATTTGTTTACCCTGTTCCTATTGGATAAGTGTGTTGTGTTAACACTTGTTGTCATGGCTGAGCAGCACTATTACAATTTGATTCAAATCTTTTGAATTTTGTTTCAATAATAATTTTGGTTGTATTGCTTCTTGTTTATGGCTTGTAACTGTTTGTAAATTGCAAACAGTCCAAAATCCAGCTTTTACTATACTTTGTGTTAATCCAATTAAACATCATCTATTATTCTATGTAACATTATTTTTTAGTAGTTTCTTAAATACTGCTATGTTTTCTGAATTTCCTGTTTCAGCTGGCAGTTTATTCCAAATATTGGCCCTCATGTTAGGTACACTGCGATCATATCCACTGCATTTTGATTTCAAGATTGCTAGTAATGGGCCATTGTTGCTTCTTGTGTACCTTGTGTGTAACCTATTCTTTTCGGCTTGATATTTGTTGTATGCATACAATTGTCACTATACAAAGGGCTGCCACGTTGCAGAAATGGGGCTCATATACACATACTACTACATGCACATAGACTACTACATGCACATAGACTACTACATGCACATAGACTACCACATGCACATAGACTACTACATGCACATAGACTACCACATGCACATAGACTACTACATGCACATAGACTACCACATGCACATAGACTACTACATGCACATAGACTACTACATGCACATAGACTACCACATGCACATAGACTACTACATGCACATAGACTACCACATGCACATAGACTACTACATGCACATAGACTACTACATGCACATAGACTACTACATGCACATAGACTACCACATGCACATAGACTACTACATGCACATAGACTACCACCATGCGCATAGACTACTACATGCACATAGACTCCCACAGTATCCTTCATTAAGCCAGAAAGGCAATCAACCCAGCAATCGCAATGTGGTTATTTGGCAAAAGCATTACTCACTCCTTCAAGGGGCATGACAGCGAAAGTACCAATACTTCCACCCCTGAATACTAATAAACATAAGCTAACAAATTGCAGCTGTTTTTTTAGTAAGAGGATAACAAACATAAGCTACTCTCCAAGGCTACGCTAACAAATTGTGGCTGGTTCTAGGTAAAACAATAGCTATTCTCAAAGGTTACGCTAACAGAGAAAAACCAACATGAACTCCTCTTCAAAGTAAAAGGATAACAAACATGAACTCCTCTCCAAGGTTACCCTAAGACAGTTGCAGTTTGTTCTTGGTTATGGCCCTGTCACACTACGACGTGACTACGTCAGCGTAGGCAGAACGTGAAAATAATTATATTACGTCGACGTTATGGGCGTAATATGCAAATTGTGGACGTGAGCGTAACGTGAAAGTAACGTCGGTGTACGTCGTGACCTTAGCTGTAACGTGACAACGTTAGGGGGGAGGGGTAATTGGCGACGTGACCGGGCGTTAGTGTAATGTGAGCGTAACGTCGCCGTAACGGGTGCGACGTGGACGTAACGTGACCGTAATGCCACCGTAACGTGACTGTAACGTGACCGTAACGTGACCGTAACGTGACCGTAATGTGACCGTAACCGTGACCGTAATGTGACCGTAACGTGACCGTAACGTGCAAAACGCTGCCCACAGGTTGCTCCCACCCGGGCCATCGGTCTGATGTGACATAACGTGACTCTAACGTCATTTACGCTGCTATAACGATCGCGGAACGTCTACCTAGCGTCATTGTCACATCATCCCGATGTAACGGCTTCACGTCGAGATACGTCGAAAGTTTTGAACAGGTTCAAAACCTTGACGCGCGCCGACGTAACACGACGTAACACGACGTAACATGACGTAGCTCGACGTCACTCTAACGTCATTATGACGTCATCATAACGTAACCCAACGTACGGCAACGTAATGACGAAAAATCGTCACGTTAGGCTCACGTTGGCTCGTTACGTCGTAGTGTGACAGGGGTATTACAGTATAATATATAGTGGCTTCATTTCCTACCAACGATTTCCACCATTCCACTATTTCAACAAAGCCATATTTTCTGTTGGTTGTTTATTTTGTTTGTGATGCAGCCTTTCTGCATCATGATTATCATTGTGATCAGCAAGTTAAGAAGGAACTCATCACATGTGAGGTACATTTTTTATTTTAATTTTTGTTTTGGTAAATATTTTTATTCATCTGAATGCATATTTTGTCAGCGCCGAGGCACTGGTCTTCCGCTCACTTGTATGACACTACTACCATATGAATATAGTTCCAAGACAAATAGTCAAACACCGTTGTACATGTGCAATACCGATATTAAAAATTTGATTGTTCATACTTGTAGGCATTGGCATAATACCTGCGTCTCAGGAGAGTGATTTCAAATGGACTCCAACCTTTGAGTTCCGTCCACAATTTAGACTATAAACCATGCCCTATGTATTATACTTAGACTATAAACCATGCCCTATTTGTAAATGCATTCATGCCTTTCGATTGTATTGTGAGACAGAAATTTATGGTGTATTACCTCACTGCCTGGCTGACAAGGAATGCTTCTGGTTGATTGATTGATTGGTTGCTGATGGCTTCACACCATATCAGCAGCAAGGGTCATATTCACGGCAAATATGTTGGTGGTGTTCATTTTGTCCGTCTTGTTAATCACATTACCATGCCTACATCAAAATTTACATGAAAATCAGAAATGGTCAGATTTGTGTCAAATACCAGCATAAATGATCGCCAATGCAATTTCGAAGTGGTAACATTTGTGTCAAATGATGGCAAAATTCAACTCACGGAACATAGTTAGAATTACGGGAGGTAATATGGGGCAGATTACCCCGAACACCAATGCGCTTCTGGAGTTCGGAGTAATGCATGCCATACCGTACCATCTCCAGCCGAACCATCCAACAAAATTAGTGCAGTTGCGCTCCATGTTCTTGAGAAGAAGTAAGAACTTTAGATGCTTGCGGAGAGAAAGTCATGAAGATGAAGCTTTGGTAACTCCTCAATCGCTGAGCTTCCTGTAGTTGCAGTGCCAGTTGTCAGTCTCTGGCCATGGGCGTGGGCGTGGGTGGTGGGCGTGGGTGGTGGGCGTGGGTGGTGGGCGTGGGTGGTGGGCGTGGGTGTGGAGGAGGCATACCAGAGACACACACAGATTCGATCTGCTTATGGTCGCGCCTTCGGTTGTATTCAGGAAATAACTTCGGCGATCTGACCCCCCTAGCGGCGATCGGAAGAACCTCAAGATGACCTCGATAATTTACTTGCACGGAGGTTAAAATCGCTGTCAGAAACAACTTTTGCCACTGTCACACACGTCTCATGTGTGACTCTAATTACTTGTATGGAGGTTAAAATTGCCATCAGAAACATCTTTTGCTGCTGTCCTAAACATATCATGTGTGACGCTAATTACTTGTAGTTGTACGGAGGTTAAAATTGCTTTCAGAAACAACTTTTGCCACTGTCGCACACATCTCATGTGGGACGCTAATTACTTGTATGGAGGTTAAAATTGCTTTCAGAAACAACTTTTGCCACTGTCGCAAACATCTTCTGTGTGTCGCTAATTACTTGTACAGATGTTAAAATTGCCTTCAGAAACAACTTTTGCCACCGTTGCAAACATGTCGTGTGTGATGCTAATGTGGCGGACTGTAGTTTTAAAATTTAGGAATATTTGACCAGAGCCTTGGCCTTCATTCCCAAGTGACTTTCAATCAGCAGTGCACTGGAAGAAGATTCTTAATGGAGCACTGACATACGCAGCAGTTATGCCAGGCGTACACTCACCGACATCTGCGATAAATACCATGTCTTCCTTAGCCTCGATTACAGTGTGCTCTGATATGGAAGGATTGGCAGCTGATCCATAGATGATGGTCAAGGTAGTGGATTAATGAAGACACCAGTAGCCAAAACATTATAATATAATAATAATTATAATGATGATGATGACGAATATAATGGGACAATGATCTAAGTTCACAATTTTGTATCATATGTGTATATATTACAGGTAACAGTTATATAATGATCTCCAACAGTTATCATAGCAAATCACTCAGAAACTCTACAGTTGAGTGTAGGCCTATATATATACAGAGTCAATTCTAGGTAATGAAAACAGACCAATCAAAATACAATACTGCAAATTAGAACAGATATGATAGATTATAGTTGTTAAGGGGGGGGTCACAAGACTATTATTGTCTAGCAGCGAAAGCAAGTCATTAGACTTAACCGTTATGGACAGCATAAATACAGCATCACCAACAAGGAAACAAAAGGAAGCTTCCCGAATGTACAACAGTTGGGTGTTTTAATAAACAAGTAATCTACATATTCCCCTTTGGGGTTGGGTGCTACAGCCCATGGTATTCACTTTTAAATATATGACAACCTGAAATAGCAAAACCGCATCAGCACAAACAACATTGTGTGAAGGAGACAAGCGTCTTCTGGGTGTTTGAGAATGTCAACTTTATTTTTCTTTTCTTCTGTACTTTCTGGACTGTTATTGGTCAATGCCAGGATCGTCTAACCTAAGATACAAACTGCAGAGACCAGGGCCCGTATTCATGTGCTGGTGCCAGGGCCTTAACCGCGGCTATGGTAGCCCCACATGTCTAACGTTGGAAAATCCATATTCATGTGCCTGTGCCAGTGCTAGCCGCCGACCGTAGCCTAGGCTAAGCTACCCTGATTTCAAGTCAGGTTTAACTGCTAGCCGCGCCGGTTAGTGTGTGTATGTGGCTCTCAATCTATTCAATGCTATCATATTTAACAGAATTACATACTCAATAAGTGAAATTTGATCAAATTAACACTAAATTCGAACCGATATTAACTCCGCCGCCGCATTGGCGGCGTTATTCATATTGTCGAATCGATGAATGTAAAGTAAGCAAATCACCGCCGCCGCATCGACGTCGATATCCATACTGTCGAAGGTCAATTAAACATGGCCGCCGCCGCATCGGCGGCAATATATTAGGCCCAAATCTATTCAATGCTGTCATATTTAATAGGATTACGTACGCCATAAGTGAAATTTGATCAATTTAACCCTAAATTCGAACCGATAATAATGCCGCCGCCGCATTGGCAGCGTTATTCATATTGTTGACTCGAGGGATTTCCAAAATCTATAAATAACTTCATGGTTAGCTATCCGCCACGGCTTTGACATTGGTGAATACAACTTGACCTAAATTACCGGCCCCGTGCTACCCGGTGATAGCTACCCCAGAGCTGGTGTGTAGAACCGGTTATGCCTGGCACCACTACATCAATACGGGCCCAGCGTCTTGACACACTTCCTATTTTGTGAATACTTACATTTAAAAAACCCACCTTGTAGCCTCGCCCTTCTTGGCTAAACATCAATGATCGCTGCAACTTGTGATCATGTCATATTAATCTACTTTATTTCTTCTTTCTTTTTCAAAATCAATTGATTTCATCATGATAACCACAGCGGAAATCAAAGCCTAACACAGTTGGTTGAGTTCACAAACGAATATCATGAAATACTCAATTAATTAATCAAAGTAAAATCCGAAATTAATTCATTGATTACATTTTAAAATATGATCGTAGAGGCTCGGCTTTGAGCCTAATATAGATTCACATGTGTAATACAAATGGTCATCGACTGTAGATGCGCTATATTTAAACCCTGGAGGAAAATACAACTACTAACGCGCAGTCTTGACAAGTTGAACAGTTCTTTACAAGCCACTATGTTGATGATCACTAGAAGATTCTTGCTGTTTTCGCTTTCGTCAAACCTTTTATTATTCTTCATTCTGTTGTTACTGCTGCTTTGGCATATAGATGTTTAAGCAAACAGATTAGGTCACATTGAGAGATATCTCCTTTTTCAGCTAGAGGTGCATCTTGACATTACGATAGGGCCCGTGTGAAAAAAACAACAGGTCATCCACATATGGCACTATACTGCTGGAAAGGTTTAAGGTTAAACCTTTTCTGCCTTCACTGTGTAGCATTCAGACCTGCCACATTGTAAAATATTCCGATTTACGGCATTGGGGGGAATGCAAATGTTCTATTACGGATCAGGTGTACGTGACCAAGCGCATGTATGTATATATATGTAGGTGCTGGTGCTGCCTGGGTGGGATGTAAATAGACATAGTGGTGCTGGCAGGGCTGGGTGTAACCACACTCAGGGCCTACCCCCTCCCCCTCTGCTGGGTAGGATCACCACACTCAGGGTCAAGGTTGGTGGTGGCCAGGGGGGGGGGGGGGCACACAGCTTGGTGGTGGTGGGCAGACCACTGGTAGCCATGGGGACCAGGAATGCTGGATCCCTATTGGTAGGGCCAAGAATGCTTGTTTCCCATTGGGGGAAAGGGGTGGGGTGATACTCTACAATGAACCCATGTAACTATATAAATAATAAACCAGAGGGCTTGACTCTCTCTCTTCCTTTACACTTTATACTCTTCATTTCTCTTTGTTTGTAATGATTTAACTATAGCCTGCCTACACAACCACAGATTCGAGTCCTAGTCTTTACAACATGATACGGGTTACCCGTATCCGATACGGATTTGGCGTTATTTTTAGTGATACGGCCTTAATCCACTTTGATACGGATTTGTAGTTCAATTTATGGAAATAAAAATGTGTAACCACATGATTGCCGTGTATGCATTCCACAACAGTACAATATAATGGAACAATTGTTTATTGCCATTGCCTAACTAAATCGATTATAAATGAACAAACTAATTCACCAATTAATTCATTGTTTCGTGCAATAGATGGCGTGCTCTTAAATTTGGGAAGGAGATCTAGGTAACACCAACTGTGATACAGATCCATCCAGATTAATACAGGGTCCTAATCTGAGGGTCGGTGGTTCGATTCCCCATGCCCCCACCTCTGCCAATGTGGATTTCCACAGCTGTGTATAACTTACAGCGTCATCAAAGGCCAGTCGCTCTCATACCATGTCTATGTGGTGTGGGAGGTTAAAAATCCCTTGGGTCAGTAAAAGTGTAGGCTCGGGCTTTCTATCGACCAGCAGTGGAATGAGGAAGACCAGTCGTCTATGACTGAAATTTCCCCTGCTTAAACAGCTAATGGACCAAACAAAACAAAAAAAACCAAAAATAAACAATACAGATTGCCATCCAAAAGGTGTGGCAGGTCTGAACATCAGTAACCCTGGCTAGTTGGAAATATCTATCCTGTATGCAATGAAATACAATTACAATAATCCTGCATCAATAACTAAGTACACCCAGGTTTAATCCCAAAGTGGATCAGGTCCATATATGGGTTTAGAATAAGGATAATGGGTCATCCACAGTTTTCAACATTTTCATGGGTGTAGAAAGCATAGTACTTTTCCAGTCCATTCTCCCTCCAAAAGTAGTACAAATCAACATGGACGTCTTAAATATCAACATTTTATTAAATGATAAATGTTGGTCTTGACATACCCTCCCCCCTCCCCCGCTTGTATGATTTTACAACCGTGAAAATGTTGAAAACTTTGAAAGGCCCTTAGCTGAAGAAGGTCTTGTTTTACTTCTTCCCCAACAGGACAAATATATCAAGACTACAATAAAGAACCAGTTCAAATAGCCAGGCCTCTGTAAATTATATGGGCACCCTCGTCAAACTGATCCCATTCAAAATGCGCATAATATCAAAATTATCCACTGCCAATATCAATCACGGCTGTTGTTATAATACTTGTGTACACCACAAAAGATCGCTCCCAAATACCACAACCAGCCCATGACCACCTTAAACGGACCCGACATAGGCTGCTTAGACTGGAACTGTACTCCGACAAATGCTCTCCAAGCACACCTTTTCAGTTTGTGTAACTGAATATGTGGAGGGAGAGTGCCACAACGGCTAGTGTGTATGTGCAACCTAAAGGTGTTCCCCGGGGGTTCCGGCGGTCTGTGGTTCCGAGACCTGGTCATGTGGGGAACTATATCAGATCATGTGATGAAGACGTCATTCATATATTACATTCCGAGTTTGTTTGTCATCTCAGTGGACTATACCGGGCAACTTTAAGGCGTGTTGCGAACTTCCTCAAAATGACATGACGTAACACAACACAAGCATCTATCGTACACTTCCCCACTTTCCTGTCCTGGTTTGCAGTTCTTAACCTTTTGCAGTTGTTAACCTGGAAGGCTTCGACTAAGTGCCAAGCTCCCCTTGTGCACTGCAGTGAGGGGACATTGTGTCCATTAGAGACGTGGGGTGTTTTCCAGTCACCATGTTCAGCAAGTTGTGCCTTAAGTCCTCCCCTTACACAAATCGCGGTGGCACAGTCTTGCTTTAAAGCATGAATACAAAAAGAGAGCTCAAGCAGATTTCCCATCATTTTCTTGTTGCGTTAGCGATTACTACTTGGGATGAGTCATCATTGTTCCAGTAGACTCTGTGTCTTCTCAGTGACAAGTGCTCATCGCCTGAAGAGACCTCACATGTTCCATGCATGACATCAAGAGACGTCACAGGTTTCATCAAGGACCTCATGAGACCTTATAAGTTCCGCTAGGACCTCATGAGACTCTAACGGTTTGATCCATAATTTCAAGAGACCCAACACGTTCCATCCACGACCTCAAGAGACCTCACAGGTTCCATCAAGGATCTCAAGAGACTTCGCAGATTCCATCAACGACATCAAGAGACCTCACATATTCCATCAAGGCCATCAAGAGACCTTATAAGTTCCATTGGGACCATTGGGACCTTATGACAAGGTTCCATCCACGATCTCAACATACCTCATACGTTCCATCCAGGACCTCAAGAGACCTCACATGTTCTATCAAGGCCCTTAAGAGACCTTAAGTTTTTCACCCATGACCTCAACAGACCTTACAGGTTTCTTCAATCATAGCTCACGTGAGTTCTCTTTCAACATCAATCGCTGTATGTTACCCAAGTATACGGCGGAGGACACATGTGGTTAACTTTCGGTGACGTCACTATTTCTAGCATCGGCGCCATATGTTCATCATCTACAATCTATGGCCTAAGTGCACATGCACTCACTGATATTGCGAACAATTTGATGTGATGAGTAGTGGTGCATTGTGAGACAAATGTGATGGTTACTTCTCAAGCGCAACATCAGCAACAAGAATATATTACAATTGTTGAGATCATGCGGCTAATCTGAATTAGGCATTACTCAGCATGCAAAGACAGGTTCAGCCCTCTCCGCCTTCCATCATGATGAGAGCACGTGAGTTGTCTGCCACCAATGGCTATCGATAAACAGCACCTGTATCTGATTGGTCGCAATGTTGACATTGCGTTTGATTTGGCGGGAACAACATGTTTCCTCCGACCCCGGCTGCACCTAAGATTCCACTTCAGGTGGATGTACAAGTCCATCTACCAGATTGGCCAGCCAGCTTTCACACCTTTTCCGCCATCAACCATAGCTCGCCTCTCACACTTCACTTTTCGGCTAACTGGAGATGTGCACACTTTTCTGCCGACCCACCCTAATACGGCTTGCTTATCTTTTGCTTTCATTTTACGCTGGGCCGTGGCGCTCTCATCTCATTTGAATAAACTTGTTATGCCTATATTTATCCCACATATCATTCTTTAGCGAAACCAGTAGTGAATGCGATATGTGTCCTACCAACCTTCCCATTATCGTAGACTGCAGATTGTGCATGATATTATGTGAGTAGCTACATCAACCAGTGTATGGTCTGTGCACAAACTCCATCGCCACGGATGATTTTACTGCAATCCTTACCAAATGCCTTCCAGTCTTCAAAGTCACTGCTCCAAATAAGTGTAGTTAGCGGAGGTTGTCTGATGTCCTCTTCCTTCCCTGTTACCGAGCACAACTCCATAGTGCGTGCGCACTGATTGATATCGACACGGAGGGGCAGAGGGGAACGCAGAGGTGTGTGTGGCGGTGGTGGAGGCGGGACGGAGGGATGAGGGAGAAGGGGGGGAGGGGGGAGAGGGGGGAGAGGATTAGGAGGAGGAGCGCAGACTTTCTTCCCTCTACCCCCACCCGTGCCATCAGTAGGGCACGTTGACGAATATAACTACACATGTGAAGACGGTGATGATGAAGAAGAGGATGAGCAGCATGCGGTCCAGCACCAGCGCCACCATGCGCCACTCACTCTTGTAGTGGTGGTCGCTGTCACTGGCTGTGTGGCGGTTGTGGATCTCCTCGTTCAGCTGTCTGACGTGGGACAGCACTTCGCACATCACTGACGTCGCGTCGCCCAGGTCGGGGTCCTCGGCTATCTCCAGGCCACGTCGCCGTAGCAACCGCTGCTGCTGCTGCCCCCTTGTGGAGGAAGGTGTGCGGTCGGCGCCACCGCTGCCGCCGCCGCCGCCGCCATGGTGGATGGTGTTGAGGAGGATGTTGCAGTTTGTCTCGTCCTTCATGGCAGAGAGGTGGTGGCGATGCTGATGGTTGTGGTTCAGTAGGGAGATGTCGCCGCCACCACCGGCGCAGTCGGCGCCGTAGTCCCGCGTCTGTGTTTGGGGTATCATTAGTATAAAGTATATATATATATATATCTCTGACGTAAAACAACAAACAAGTAAACTATATATATATATATATATATATATATATATATATATATATATCTAGACATATATATATATATATATACATAGACATATATATAGACATATATATATACATCTATATATATGTCTATATATATGTACATATATATATAGACTTATACATATATATCTAGACATAGATATAGACGTAGAAACATATTTATATATAGAAATATATATACACATACACATATATTTATATAAAAATAGACATATATACATATATATACACACATATATATAGACGTACACATGTAGATATATATATATATAATATTATATACATACACATACATATATATAGGCATATATATACATATACGCATATCTATACATATATATAGACACACATATATATGTATAGACATATATATATATATATATATATAAATACACATATATATACATATATATATAAATATATATATATAAATGTACACATATATATACCTATACATACACACATATATACCTATACATACACACATATATATAGTTAAAAATGATGCGTTAAGCCAGGCGCAGCTGGCATACATGCAAGGGCCGCTCACAGGGGGCGCCACCGTGTCTATGTCTATAACAGGGTCAGCTAGATAGAAAGTCTAACTATTACATAGGGAACTGAAGATGGTGTGTCCTTGTTTTATTCATAATGGATTATAGAGCACATATATATATATATATATATATATATATATAGACATATATATAGATGTAGACATATATATATGCATATATATATATGCACATATATACATACATATACATATACATATATATATAGATGTAGATGTACACACATATATATATATATATAGATAGTGAGAACACTGTTATCACGTGTAATACTCTCTGTAGTAGAACAGTACAACTAGGTGCAACAAGTAGGGTAGTTATATCATGGCAGGTAGAACAGTACAACTATGTACAACAAGTAGGGTAGTCATGTCATGGCAGGTAGAAGAGTACAACTATGTACAACATGTAGGGTAGTCATGTCATGGCAGGTAGAACAGTACAACTATGTACAACAAGTAGAGTAGTCATGTCATGGCAGGTAGAACAGTACAACTATGTACAACATGTAGGGTAGTTATGGCATGGCAGGTAGAACAGTACAACTCTGTGCAACAAGTAGGGTAGTCATGTCATGGCAGGTAGAACAGTACAACTATGTGCAACATGTAGGGTAGTCATGTCATGGCAGGTAGAACAGTACAACTTGTAAACAAGTAGAGTAGTCATGTCATGGCAGGTAGAACAGTACAACTATGTACAACAAGTAGAGTAGTCATGTCATGGCAGGTAGAACAGTACAACTATGTACAACAAGTAGGGTAGTCATGTCATGGCAGGTAGAACAGTACAACTATGTGCAACATGTAGGGTAGTCATGTCATGGCAGGTAGAACAGTACAACTATGTGCAACAAGTAGGGTAGTCATGTCATGGCAGGTAGAACAGTACAACTATGTGCAACATGTAGGGTAGTCATGTCATGGCAGGTAGAACAGTACAACTATGTACAACAAGTAGAGTAGTCATGTCATGGCAGGTAGAACAGTACAACTATGTACAACAAGTAGGGTAGTCATGTCATGGCAGGTAGAACAGTACAACTATGTACAACAAGTAGGGTAGTCATGTCATGGCAGGTAGAACAGTACAACTATGTACAACAAGTAGAGTAGTCATGTCATGGCAGGTAGAACAGTACAACTATGTACAACAAGTAGGGTAGTCATGTCATGGCAGGTAGAACAGTACAACTATGTACAACAAGTAGGGTAGTCATGTCATGGCAGGTAGAACAGTACAACTATGTACAACAAGTAGGGTAGTCATGTCATGGCAGGTAGAACAGTACAACTATGTGCAACAAGTAGGGTAGTCATGTCATGGCAGGTAGAACAGTACAACTATGTACAACAAGTAGGGTAGTCATGTCATGGCAGGTAGAACAGTACAACTATGTGCAACAAGTAGGGTAGTCATGTCATGGCAGGTAGAACAGTACAACTATGTGCAACATGTAGGGTAGTCATGTCATGGCATGTAGAACAGTACAACTATATACAACAAGTAGGGTAGTTATGTCATGGCAGGTAGAACAGTAGAACTATGTGCAACATGTAGGGTCGTTATGTCATGGCAGGTAGAACAGTACAACTAGGTGCAACATGTAGGGTAGTCATGTCATGGCAGGTAGAACAGTACAACTAGGTGCAACAAGTAGGGTAGTCATGTCATGGCAGGTAGACCAGTACAACTATGTGCAACATGTAGGGTAGTCATGTCATGGCATGTAGAACAGTACAACTATGTGCAACATGTAGGGTAGTCATGTCATGGCATGTAGAACAGTACAACTATGTACAACAAGTAGGGTAGTTATGTCATGGCAGGTAGAGCAGTACAAATATGTGCAACACGTAGGGTAGTTATGTCATGGCAGGTAGAACAGTACAACTATGTACAACAAGTAGAGTAGTTATGTCATGGCAGGTAGAACAGTACAACTATGTGCAACATGTAGGGTAGTTATGGCATGGTAGGTAGAACAGTACAACTATGTACAACATGTAGGGTAGTTATGGCATGGTAGGTAGAACAGTACAACTATGTACAACATGTAGGGTAGTTATGGCATGGCAGGTAGAACAGTACAACTATGTACAACAAGTAGGGTAGCTATGGCGTGGTAGGTAGAACAGTACAACTATGTACAACATGTAGGGTAGTTATGGCATGGTAGGTAGAACAGTACAACTATGTACAACATGTAGGGTAGTTATGGCATGGTAGGTAGAACAGTACAACTATGTACAACATGTAGGGTAGTTATGGCATGGTAGGTAGAACAGTAAAACTATGTACAACAAGTAGAGTAGTTATGTCATGGCAGGTAGAACAGTACAACTATGTGCAACATGTAGGGTAGTTATGGCATGGTAGGTAGAACAGTACAACTATGTACAACAAGTAGGGTAGTCATGGCGTGGCAGGTAGAACATTACAAATATGTACAACAAGTAGGGTAGTTATGTCATGGCAGGTAGAACAGTACAACTATGTGCAACACATAGGGTAGTCATGTCATGGCAGGTAGAACAATACAACTATGTGCCACATGTAGGGTAGTTATGTCATGACATGTAGAACAGTACAACTATGTGCAACACATAGGGTAGTCATGTCATGGCAAGGAGAACAGTACAACTATGTGCAACAAGTAGAGTAGTCATGTCATGGCAGGTATACCAGTACAACTATGTGCAACACATAGGGTAGTCATGTGATGGCAGGTAGAACAGTACAACTATGTGCAACAAGTAGAGTAGTCATGTCATGGCATGTAGAACAGTACAACTATGTGCAACACATAGGGTAGTCATGTCATGGCAGGTAGAACAGTACAACTATGTGCAACAAGTAGAGTAGTCATGTCATGGCATGTAGAACAGTACAATTATGTGCAACACATAGGGTAGTCATGTCATGGCAGGTAGAACAGTACAACTATGTGCAACATGTAGGGTAGTTATGGCATGGCAGGTAGAACATTAGAACTATGTACAACACGTAGGGTAGTTATGGTGTGGCGGGTAGAACAGTACACCTATCTGCAACAAGTAGGGTAGTTATGTTGTCGCAGGTAGAACAGTATAAACATGGTTAATGGAGGAAGTAAAAGAACTAATTAACACACAATAAAACACAAACCCCAATGTGGGATAGTTTATGATGAACAGGATTATCACCTTTCTGTGGTGTTGTTTTAATCTCAAATACCATCCTTAAAGGAGAGGCTTATTCAAGGAATGACCGCGGGAAATGTGACGTGGTAATTATATGGCACCATTCGGTTCAAATCGATTAATTAACTAGGTCAGCCCAGTTAAAAGAAACCGCTTATACCCGCTGGAAAGAACTTAGAATCCCCTATTATCGACTTTGGCGATCTCTTATTGCTACAGCATGTGTGGTATTTAATTAATTCCCAAATACATAATTTATGTGAATGTATATGATTTTGGTAACCACAGAATCTGCCTAGATGTGCTGTCCAGAGCTAAGTTATAGTCGCCTGCACTCATCAAACCAGTGTTGCAGTTCTATACACCTGTGCTACGCTGCTACACTGGACAATGGGTAAACACAGCCGGAAGTTCAACATTTATTTGCCTTGTCCTTACTTCAAATATATTCAATGTTAACTATTTGAAATAAAAATCACTTCACTTAAAGTTGCATAGTCCGATGGTTTTGCGTTTTGGTAATTTTTCTGAGATAAATATATTAAATTGATCGTTATAATCTACCTTATTTCAGGCTAAAGTAACTTTGATTTTAAATGGATAAGTTTTGAAATATTTGAAATTCAAACATGTAAAACTTACTTTTGGCAAGCATGCCAAAACTCTGACACCATAGGCTTCAACAGTAACAAGTTCTATCAAATTGACTCAGCATTCCCTTCTATGTGCCAATAAATGCTTAAAATGTGCATCAATATCTAAGTTAGATATGTAGAGTCAAATCTATATAAGTATTTGGTTTTGAAAATTTGATGCGGAGGGTTAGATTCATTTAAAGTTGCATAGTCCGAGGGTTTTGAGTTTCTGTCATTTGTTCTGAGATAAATATATTAGATTTATTGCTATGATATTTACCTTGAATTAACTTTTATTTTAAATGGCTAACCTTTGAGCTATTTGAAATGCAAACATGTGAAATTAGTTTAGGAAATATATGCCAAAACTCTGACACCTTAGGCTTTTGTAGTAACAGGTTCTATTACATTTACGCAGTATTTCCTTTTATGTGACAACACATGTTTAATAAGTGCAGCAGTATCTAAGTTTGAACATAAAATCAGATGTATATAATTGACTACATCACGGTTCTGACTGCGTATGCGCTGAAAACGGCGTTGAGAGCAAAGCAAAGGCGTACGCCTATTGAGTTTGCCAATACGCGTAGGGAAAAACTGGCATTTTATTCAAAATAACTAGAAATACATAACAATTTGGCATAAACATGGATGGAAGGATGCAATATAATAATATAATGCATATGTTTAAGACACAACTCTCCATAAACCATAGAATATTAATAAAAACATGAATAAAATAAATAAAACTGACTCTGGCTATTGCTCTAACACTATTCCGAGTGCCTAGATTTGTCTAAAATCTAAATGCACATGGCATAAGATGTGCTGGTTATATTGATGTAAATGCAATGCTGGATAAAAGATTAATATCTTAATTTATTATATATCTTTTTTTAGTTGGTATTCTATGTTTCAAACAAGAGCTGAGATGAGCTGAAACTAGCACATTTCATAGCTGCACCCAGTGTATTAGCATGTGCCATGTGCTTCTCATGGCTTTGTTTTGCTCTGATGCATCCCACAATGCACCGCCCTGCTGGAACCGTGATGTAGTCTATTGCTTCGGTTTTGACAACTTGATATTTCATCGGACTCTGCAGCTTTAACAACAAGGATTGTATGAAGGTCGCTGCGTGGCTTTCCCAATGGGTGATCATCTTCCAGCCGAGCTTTCAAGGTTACATTGGATTGAAATCCATACGTATGCAAAACACATTGCTGCCGTATAACACTATAACGACGAACTTGATCTATTTGTCGTAAAGAAATATAAAAAACATCCGATTGTGCAACATTAATAAAGCCACACAGCAAACAATAATTATCGCATGCTCAATTTGCTTAAATTATTTATTTTAATTACTTTAAAAAATAATGTTCCCATTAATAAATTCTTTAAAAGAAAAAAATGTTTATGAGCAGATGAGCCACTCATTCTCGGCGTGTGTTGAGATTGTGAGTGTCACTTCTTAGCACACCCACAGGAAGGGGAGGGAGATGCTCACAGAAACTACAGCGTCACATTTCCCGTGGACACACACTGGCGAAACTTACTGTTGAGTAACAATTGCTTTCTGAACACTCCAGCGGAATGGCGTCTCTTCGCTACAGGATGTGGGGGGTCAAAGGTCAAGGTCAAAGGTGTGTTAAATAGGTCAAACGCTTGTTATCGATGCAGATGGGTTTGAAACATGCAAAGCGTTGTATGGTGTTTCACCGTGAAACCCAATTAAAATTCTTAAATGAGTGTTGCGTTAGTTAATGACTAGTACAGATTCATAATATACATATATGTTATTGAGTGGGAAAGTTTGTGTTATATTTGACAAATTAATTGGAACATTAGGATAGGGCAAGGAGCAGTCGAATGAGGAAGACCAATCGTCCACGATTGAAATTGTCCCTGCTTAAACAACTAATGTACCAATAAAAAACATCAAAGGGTTTATGTTGATATGATTATTAATTCTCCCGCTGTTCAGCTGGTAGTATAGATTGCTAAGTTCAAAGCCAATCTCAATTCTCTCAGTGTTCCGCTGCTAGGATGTGGTGATATAATAGGAAAGACAATGTATCATAAGACGCAACACTCAGCACTTTCCCGTGAAATACAAATGCAGTGGAGCCATCTCATGGCCAGCAAGGTGGGCATTAAATGGCAACAACGACAATGTATGACATACACAGTGTATATCTCTGGCTATAATTGTCGCTATTATTGAATAATTATATAATATTTGATAATTGAATAATAATTGACTATAATTGACGATACTTGATATAATTGACTATAATTGTCATACATTGTCTTTGATAGTACAGCAGTTAGGGTGCGCTAGGGAACCTGTCACCTTGCTTCAATAGTACAGCAGTCAGACTGCCTTGGGTGGCAGCACTGCGTGATTATTTTTGTAATTCTTATATGAAAGCGCTGAGTGGCGCGTCTTGTTGTACATTGTCTTTGATAATAGGCATGTAAGTTCAAAGCCAATGTAATGGTGCTGTCACATTACAATGCTTCTCGCCAACGCGCGTCGATGTATGTGATTTGTTGGTGCTACGTCAGGATATGTCAGGAAACATTACGCATGCGTTAGGCGCGCATTGGTATACGTTCATCTACGGCGACAGTCGGCGGCGCGCATCAGGGGGTCAGCAAAGTTTTGTGCTTGCACAAAACCTTCGACGTGGGACAACGCGTGGGTGCCAATGTTATGGCGATGTTAGGGGCATGTCGAGATACGTTACATGCGCTGGAATAACGTTATGTGAATGCTAGGAACACGATGCGCATGCTTGAGGTTCATTGAAACATGTTGCGCCCACCTTTTTTTTTCCTCACGCGTCGATATACCTTACCACAACATCAGCCAAACACTACCACTATGTTGCGCTGACGCCGACAAGGTTGACATGTCTTGACTATTAAAAGTGATTTTGCGCGTTGGCGACGCACCGGCGAGAAGCATCGTGATGTGACAGCACCATTATAGATATTGCGCATACTTATCCTAAGCGGGTCATATGATGCAAGAAGCAGCGTTAAGGACCCTATCCTGAGGATACCGTCTATCCTCAGGATAACAGTAACAAATTGTGCGCAGCCAGCAATATTAGCCCTACACGAGCAACCCGATTTGCTGTTAATCTATTCCTACGTCTTACCAGGATTAGTACTATCCAGGTGAGAAAAACTCTAGATGGCATCCATTGGATGCTCTCAATTTGACTATTAAAATCGATTAATGTACATGATTTCATAAAGTTGTCACTCCAAAAGTAGCGGAACCATCTTAACAATATATTTAGCAAATTAGAATGTATATTGAGTATTTCAAACACTCTTTAAGCGAGAGGAAAATGGAATTGACAGCATGGACGATAACACAGTCATACCCAAGAGAGTGGAATGCTCTCCAAGGATAGCCTATGCTATGGAATGGAGCTAGGATAGTGCTTGGAGAGGTACACATGCGTCGGAAATCCTAGACTGGTCCCCTGGCCCTTGTTTCTATACAGTACCTGGTATCCGCAGGGGGAACTGGAACCCGCCTAACAAAATCCCCAATCTAAAAATAACCTAGGAAATAGCTATTCCCGACACAATTTTCGCTCTTGGATATGAAATGAGGTGCGCCTCACTATAGCAAACCCTGGGATAGAGGCTATTCCCAGAATAAGCGGTTACCGCTTCATGCGTACTGCCCCTGTGGGTATCATAAGCATATAAGTTCAAAGCCAATGTGATGGTAACTAGTTGGCCAGAAGCCATAGCAACTTTGATACATGTACACATAACGCAATGACTTCCGGTTGTGTTCTGAGTCTGTGTATTTATTTGTTCCTAGAAAGAAGGGAAAGTTAAAAATAAATAAAAGGAATAAAAGGAATAAAGTAAAACCCACTACTCGTACAGAATCTGAAGATCATTGCCAGATCCATTTCGTTTGGTCAAGTGGTATGTCTTATTCATTATATATTCATTTATTCGCGACAATAAGTGTCTAGTTGCAAGGATAAACTATTATCAAATATCTCAGATTTCTCTCTCAAAATTTGCAAATATCTCAAGTCTTACCTGACATATCACGTCTTACCTCACATACCACATCTTACCTCACATATCATGTCTTACTTCACATATCATGTCTTACCTCACCTACCATGTCTTACCTCACCTATCAGGTCTTACCTCACATATCATGTCTTACCTCACATATCATGTCTTACCTCACATATCACGTCTTACCTCATCTACCATGTCATACCTCACCTATCATGTCTTACCTCACCTATCATGTCTTACCTCACATATCACGTCTTACCTCACGTATCACGTCTTACCTCACCTATCATGTCTTACCTCACCTAGCATATCTTACCTCACATATCATGTCTTACCTCACATATCACATCTTACCTCACATATGACGTCTTACCTCACTTACCCTATCTTACCTTACTTACCATGTCTTACCTTACATGACATGTCTTACCTTGCAGGTGGCGGTGGCCGTCTTGTGCATGCGCACAACGCGCGCCAGACAAACGAGCACGATCTTGCGCAGCCATCTTGGCACTTTGGCGCCATGCTCGCCGCTAAAGTGCAGCTTCATGATGAGCACCGTCATAGCAGACGACAATGAGAGCAGGAAGATGGTGGCGCCAAAAAACTGGCCTGCGGTGGAGAGAGAACCGAAAATCAAAGAAATAATCAAACTGCGCGTAAAAAGGGCGAGATTTACTGTGCACAGTGCATACACTGCATATATATATATATATATATATATATATATATATATATACAATACAACCCTGTTAAACCAAGCTCGGTTAAACCAAACGATCGGTTAATCCAAACTTTTGTTGGCAGCCCAGAAAAATACTACTATTTATCATATAAAAAAGTTGGTTAAACCAAAGTTGGTTAATCCAAATTATTGGTTAATCCAGATTATCGGTTAATCCAAATTATCGGTTAATCCAAATTATCGGTTGTCAGACCCCAGGACACTTCTGGTACAGTTAAACCAAACTGTCATGTGGTTATAAGGTCATCTGAGAATTTTATATGATAAATGGTAGTATTTTGCCGGGCCACCAACAAAAGTTTGGATTAACTGATCATTTGGTTTAACCGAGCTTGATTTAAGGGGGTTATAGTGTATATACATAAAAAACAATAATTAAAGTGCCCACATATATTGTATATTGCATTCATAATGTGGAACTAACGGGATGGCCGAATGAGTTAGAGCGACCATCTCCCCTGTTGGTAGACCCTGGTCGAGTCAAACCAATGACTTACAAATTGATATTTGTCACTTCCTAGCCAGGTGCTCGGCATTATTAGGATATGGCAAGGACTGGTTGGCTCAGTGTCAGGATAATGTGACAGTGGGATAACGGGTCATGGTGCTGGTGGCCTGGTCATCCAGTGGGGTGGCACTATAAAGTCTCCATGAGTGTGCACTGTCACAAGTCAGTACCCGCCCTGAAATGACCTTAGATGTTGCTAAGACGTAAAACAACAACAAACAAACATTCATAATGCAACGACGTTTTTGTCAAAGCCAAGTCAAAGTCGAAGCCAAAGCTTGGTTAAACCAATGATCGGTTAATCCAAACAAATGTCTAGGGTCTCTTCAAGTTTGGTTTAACGGGGTTATACTGTTGAAATATAAGTTTCCGAACGAGTACCGCGCAGGGGGGGGGGGGGGGGGGCGAGTGCATGCTGATACCACCGCGACAGCCAAAGGGCGGGGGAAGGACCACTACAGAGCTTATAACACACGATACCGGGTTTATCACTATTCGGATAGTGATAAACCCTTTATCGCGTGTAATAATGCCTGTTGTGTCTATTTCAGCTGTACAGTGAGTGAACACAATGGTCGGTGAGGTGCGGGTGATTAGGTGGCGCCACGTGCAGAGCTGAGGTTGTATCAGTAGATGACATAATGGATAGAGTTAAGATGCCGATGACTTAGGGGCTGGGGAGTAGATTGAATCTTCTGGCTTATTATATTCATATAATGGTTTATACAGCATATATATATATATATATATATATATATATATTTATATACAGTGAAACTGCATTATGACATGATTGTTGGGGTCCATACAATGTCATTGTGAAAACAGTGGGGTCGCACTATAATTTGGGTTCAGTTTACTGAATTACCTTTGGATTAAGGAATTCTGGGTTCAATGAATCATCGTGTTATATCAGAACTTGCATTAGGGTGTGTTATAATGGGGTTCTACTGTGGTATATATGTATATGTATATATATGCATTTATATGCATATATATGCATACATATACATATGGATATATTTAAGCAAGTCTGTGACCGATAAGCGTTCAATTGCAAATGAGTCGCAAATAAGGCTGCAACCTATTCCTGACCACTCGACAATCAATTGCAAACGATTTCAAACTGATCGTCAACTAATTACCAACCAATTGCTAACCATTCTTTCCTGGTCTTGAGGAAGTCAGTGATTGGTTATATGACCAATATCTGACCAATCACTGAGTGGTCGCAGGTGCTTGGCAGCCATGCCATGGTCAGCGACCAGTCGGCGACCAGTCACCAATTAGTCACCGACCAGTCGGATATCAATCGGCGACCAGTCGTCAATTAGTCACCGACCAGTCGGCGATCAGTCAGCGACAAGTCGTCAATTACTCCGCGACCAGTCGGATATCAATTGGCGAGCAGTCGTCGATTAGTCAGCGACCAGTCGGCGAGCAGTCGTCAATTAGTCAGCGCCCAATCAGCGATCAGTCGGCGACCAGTCGTCAATTAGTCCGTGATTAGTCGGCGATGCTCCGCGACTGATTGCCAACCTATGAAAATGATTGGCAATCTCCTGGCGACCATTTCGATCGTTGTTGGTGCAACATCTGCAACTTCTTTGCAACCAAAATGGTCGCCTGGAGATCGTTGACCACAAGGGACCAAAGAGAGACCTTTTTATGATCACTTGTGAGTGCTTGTGACTTCCTTGCGACCACCTACATTTTGTTGGGGTCAAAAGTTGTCGCAAGTAATCGCAAGCAGTCGCAAGCCTGGTGTGACTGGGGTCCATTGTGTCAGAATACAATTGCAATACACCGAGACTCATGCGCACTAAAAAACAACCTACAAAGACGCTGGGTGCAGATAATGCAATCACGGACCAACGTTATTTATTGGTCGGCCTGCAATTTCCCAATTGCCATGGTAACCGAAACGCCGACGTGTGACTTTCTCAATCTCTGCCTCAGGCCCCACGCTACTAATCCTTCACCGACTGCCTCCGTTAAAAAAACTAAAAAATCTTTGGAACGCCACCTCTCCATTAAAAGAAAAACCCAGCCCTCCTGAGCGATATGCGACGCTCCGTAGCGTCCTAGGTCACGTGACCACTTACTTGTTGCCAGACCGGAAGTGGAATGCAGACGAGCATGCGCATTGTGTGTCGTGGTTATTAGTAAATGACGCCCGTAGCAACCAATACTTCTAGATTTCCTCATGCACAGAGGAAGAGTTGGAGAGAGGGAGAGAGCAAAGAAGAGAGATAAAGAGAGAGAGGGAGAAAGAGGGACAGAGAGGGAGAGAGACAGAGAGAAATAGAGAGGGAGGGAGAGAGAATGGGGAGGGAGAAAGAGACAGGGGAGGGAGAGAGAGAGGGAAAGAGAAGGGGATGGAGAGAAGGGGAGAGAGAGAGGGGAGAGAGAGGACAGAAAGGGAAAGACGGAATGAATGAAGGAGAGGGAGAGAGATGGAGAGGGAGGGTCAGGGAGAGAGGGGGAGTGAGAGGGAGGGAGAGTGGGAGGGATGGAGAGAGAGAGGGACATGGGGAGAGAGGAGGATAGAGGGAGAGAGGGATGCATAGAGAGAGGGGTAAATAAGGAGGGAGAGAGAGGGAGAGGGAGGAAGAGAGGTGGATAGGGAGAGAGAGTGAGCGTGAAGGAGAGGGAGAGAGATGGGGAGCGAGAGAGAAGGAGAGAGAGAAGGAGAGAGGGAGAGAGGGAGAGCGATGGAGATATAGCGAGATAGAGAGGGAGAGTGAAGGGATGGAGAGAGATGGAGAGAGATGGGGAGGGAGAGAGAAGGAAATAGAGAGGGAGAGAGGGAGAGAGGGACAGAGGGAGAGAGAGAGGGAGAGAGAGGGAGAGAGAGGGAGACAGCGAGGGAGAGTGAGGGAGAGAGATGGGGAGGGAGGGAGAGAGGGATACAGAGGGAGGGGGAGAGGGAGGGAGAGGAACCAAGGGAGGGAGGAAGGGAGGGATGGCGATCAGCCCCGTATATGCCCTGCAGGTTCGGAGGGTGCAGATTGACCTTGGGGAGTCAGTGGTAGTGAGTGACCTTGAAGGCAATCCGACCTATGCCCGCCATACCGGCAGGGTGGTGGACTGAGCTCCTGGAGTAGGCTGATTTCCCCGAACTCTGCGAGCTGATGCTGCTCCTCATGTTTCTTATCAAACGCCTCCGGGGTGTCACAACTCCCATGTTAGTAAAACCTGGGCCACTGGAGGGGTCCCCCCTTTGACTTCCCCTTCTGCAACATGCATCCGGCTACTTGTGAGTCACAATCATTTGTTTATCTTATTATTCAGTGTGCATAATTGACCTAAATAAATAATGTGATCAGATAGTGGGTGATTGGTGCAGTTGATTCAGTCGAAATTGATTACATGCATCATCAATTTTGTGGAAGAATTCCACATTTGTGTTCATTACCTTTCACTTTGGAAGATTTGTTTGTTTGTTTAGTCAGATAAATCCGTGACATGTGTGGGTGAAGACAGGGAGGGAGCCTATGTGGCGTAATGGTTAGTGCACTAGATCGGAATGCAAGATATGTGGATCTAATCCCTGCTCTAGGCGCAATATTTCCTATTTTCATCACCCCTATAACATTTATGACGTGATCATGATCCTGTACAGGTTATGCACTGTACTGTTGTTTAACCTACCCTGTGTATGTATGCAGGTATTGCAATACCTCAGGGAGTTTGACGCCCCTGCCCTGCAGAGTTGTAAACCACTGCCTTGTGGTACAGGTTTGTGACAGAACCAAGAGGCTAAGGGAGAACACCCTGAACAGAACACCATGTCACTGTAGCAGCATCAAGGGCGGTTGATGTATGGAACTCCCAACATCTCCCGACCAGACACTGCAGAGACAAATAGTGTTGCGCCTGTCTGGACATGTTCTTGCCGGTGTGAGACCTATATTTGCTCCCCAAGAGAGTGCCGCTGGTAACTTGCAAAAGCCAGCAGCACTTCAACACTTTTTCAGGCAGCTTTCATGAAATGTTTCTCATGGACGCAACTCTCACAGCAGAGAGCTAACTGGAGAGCTACAGTCAAGTAATGAAAGCAGTCTTTGTCGCATCGTGACCGACAGCATGATGATGATATATGTATATGTTATGAATTACCTGTATGTATGCAATTGTAAGCATGACATGACTTAACATTCCAGTAGTGGCCTGCACTGACCTCTCAGGCAAGGAGCCACATACACAGGTGGATGTGCACAGGGTGATGACCTCAGGAAGCCTAGGTGGTGTAATTATTAGTACACTTGCCCAGAATGCAAGATATGAGGGTTCGATTCCTGCTCTAGTCACAGTAGTTCCAATTTTCATCACCTCCATGACTACAGTATAACCCGTCAAACCAAACTTGAAGGGACCCTAGAAATTTGTTTGGATTAACCAATCATTGGTTTAACCGACCTTTGGCTTAGACTTTGACTTGGCTTCGGCAAAAAAGTGGGTGCATTATGAATGTAATATACAATGTATCTGGACACTTGGATTGTTATTTTTATGTATATACAGTATAACCCTATTAAACCAAGCTCGGTTAATCCAAACGATCGGTTAATCCAAACTTTTTTCGGCGGCCCGGCAAAATACTACCATTTATCATATACAAAAGTCAGTGGGGTCTCAGATGCCCTTATAACCACATGAAAGTTTGATTTAAATTGTACTGGAAGTGGCCTGGGGTCCGACACTTTCTTTTGGATTAACAGATAATTTGGATTAACCGACAGTATTTTGCCGGGCTGCCGAAAAAAGTTTAGATTAACCGATCGTTTGGTTTAACCGAGCTTGATTAACGGTGTTATACTGTACCAGGCTCTGTAGAAACAAGTACATCTTTAAGTTATTGTGTTTGACTCGCCCATGAATTGAACCTTATGCCTGGTACACACCTCCCGTATAAAACCTAAAACTGCCCGTTTCGCGACTAAGTTTGAGTTTTAGTCGGTTTCAGTCTTTAGGTGTGTGACCCCGTAACACACCTGAGGCTTCCGATTCACATATAAAACTCAGTTTTAGGTTTTATACGGGAGGTGTGTAGGGGCCTTTATAAGAGTCGAAAAATGAATCGGGCAGTTTTAGTCGGGAAATGGGACGGGTCGGGTTGTGACGGGTCACCTCGGGCAGTCACTTTTAGCGTGTGAATCGTATATGGAGGTCTATATTTGCTCCCCGAGAGAGTGCCGCTGGTAACTTGCAAAAGCCAGCAAAAGCCAGGCTTTACAGGTTTGAATGCTGTGACCAGCCACATGGGAAGAAGAGCGCTCAACGCCGTTGGCTCATCCCATCTGGTCAAGTTGCAATTTTGTAGCAAGTAGTTGCATGTATTTGCCATTTGGTCACAACTACTCGCCTTAGTCTGATGAAAATATCAAATTTTCAAAACCACAACAATTACCGGTATCTAGATTTGCTTCTACATATCTAACTTAAATACTGGTGCACTTATTAAACATTTGGCTTCACACTGAAGGGAATACAGATACAATTTAAGAGAACCTGCTACTGCAGATGCCTATGGTGTCAGAGTTTCAGTATGCTTGCCAACATTAATTTTTCATGGTTGTATGTCAAATATCTCCAGCGTTAACCATCTAACATAAAAGTTACTTCAAACTAAAGTAAGGTATAGGCTATAGCGATCAATCTAATGTATTTGTCTCAGAAAATGACAGAAACTCTAAACCATCGGACTATGCAACTTTAAGAGAGTAATTCAAATCCACTAACAGTTTTCAGCTCTGCGTTTGTCAATGCCTCTTTAATAGTTGGTTGGTTGTTGGAGCTTTACATCCTGGCAACATCTAAGGTCATATCAGGACGGGTACCGACTTATGATAGTGCGCACTCATGGCAACTTTATAGTGCTGCCCCACTTGAGAATCAAGCCACTGGCACCATGACCCAATATCCGACTCATTCACAGTATCCTGACACTGAGCTAACCAGTCCTTGTCCTATCCTATTAATGCAGAACACCAGGCTAGGAAGCGACATGTATCAATTTTATAAGTCATTGGTTTGACTCGACCGGTAACCAAACTCCCGATCTCCCGCACACAAGGCCCACACTCTACCGATTCGGCCACTGTGCCTGTTAAAACGAGTCAAACTTAAAGTTGCATAGTTCAATGGTTCTGGATATCAGTCATCATTTTTTATATAAATATATTAGGTTTATTGCCCTAATCTACTTTGAGGTAACTGTTATTTGAAATGGATAACTTTAGATATATTTAAAGTGCAAACATGATATACCAACCTGACAATAACGGACACCAACTCATTGCTGGAAATGACAAAGCTGCCTGCAATGACCACTGCATCCACACTAGATGACCAAGGCGGAGTCAACGACCTGGCCTGAGCAACACATGCTCAAACTGAACTAAACTAAGCTAAACTAAACTAAACTAAACATGCAAAGGTCATTTTGGTCTGCATGTCAAAACTGTGACACCACAGGCTTTAGCAGTAAAAGGTCCTATTGCATTGACTCAGTATTCCCTACTATTCAGTAACAAATACTTAATAACGTATCGGGATCTAAGTTCAATTCCAAAAGGAGGATTGTGCATACCTAAAAGGGAAATGACCTTGGAGGAAGGGGATCTAAAAGTAGGACTGCACTAATCTTTAAGCGGAACCACCTCGGATGTGGATGGGATCTAAAACTAGGACTGAACTAATCTATAAGTGGAATGACTTTGCATGCTGGTGAAATCTAAAAGTAGGATTGGACTAATCTATAAGTGGAATGACTTTGCATGCTGGTGAAATCTAAAAGTAGAACTGTGTTCACTTTCAAGCGGAACAACCTTGGAATGGGTGGGATTTAGAAGTAGGACTGTGTTCATGTATAAATGGAATGATCTCGGAGGTGGGTGAGGCCTAAAGTTAGGACTGTGCTCAGCTATAAACGGAAATATCTCTGATGTGGTGGGTGAAATCTAAAAGGTGAACTGCACTCAGAAATAAGCAGAACGACATCACATCTTGGTGGTGGGGAAATCTAAAAGTAGGACTGCAGTCCGCTATGAGAGGAACAAGCTAGGAGGCAAGATAATCTAAAAGTAGGACTTGACTAATCCTTAAGTGGAATGACCTTGTATGAGGGTGATATGTAAAAGTGGGAGCACACTCGTCTATAAGTGGAATGATCTCAGAGCTTGGTGGTGGAAGTAGGGCATATAATCTAAAAGTAGGACTGCGCTCAGTTATAAGCAGAACAACCACAGAGGAGCGAGAATCTAAAAGTGGGACTGTGCTAATCCATAAGCGGAATGACTTCGCATGAGGGTGACATCTAAAAGTAGGACTGCACTATTATGTAAGCGGAATGACCTTGCACATGGGTGGGATCTAAAAGTGGGACCTTGGAAGTAGAAGAATTTAAAAGTAGGACTGTGCTAATCGCTAAGTGGAATGAAGACATCTAAAAGTGGGAGTGCAATCACCTAGAAGCGGAATGACCTTACAAGTGGAAGAATTTAAAAGTAGGACTGTGCTAATCTTTAAGCGGATCATCTTCGGACATTGGAGAATCTAAAAGTAGGACTGCACTAATCCTTAAGCGGAATAAACTTGCATGTAGATAACATCTAAAAGTGGGACCACACTCACCTAAAAGCGGAACAACCTCAGAGGTAGAAGAATCTAAAAGTAGGACTGCACTAATCCTTAAGTGGAATAAACTTGCATGTAGATAACATCTAAAAGTGGGACCACACTCACCTATAAGCGGACCACCCTCGGATGCGGACAGATCTAAAAGTAGGACTGTGCTAATCCCTAAACCAAATAAAGGCGACATCTAAAAGTGGGACCGCACACTCTCACCTATAAGCGGAACACCCTCGGACGCGGACAAGTCTAAAAGTAGGACTGTGCTAATCCCTAAACCAAATAAATCCGACATCTAAAAGTGGGACCGCACACACTCACCTATAAGCGGAACAACCTCGGACGTGGGGGGAATGGCCTCGGCTATGAGCAACTGATACACGGTCATGGCGAGCAGCACGGTGACCCCGAGGGAGACTTTCTCCCCAGACTCGGGCGGCAGGCAGAAGACGAGGATGCCGATGCCCATGAGCAGCACGCAGGGGAACACCAGGTTGTACGTGAAGAACATGGGTTTACGCCTGATGATGATGGTGTATGTGACATCGACGTAAGGCTCTGCGCAGCACGAGTAGTACTCCACGTTACGCTTGGCCGGCATTCCGATCAGGTCCCACTCGCCGCTCTCGATGAACTTGGTGAGGTCTCCCGTCTCCTTGAGGTTGATGAGGTCCAGTTGGAAGCCGTCGTAGGTCCACGAGCCGAACTTGAGAGGGCATTTCTGCTCGTCGAACGGGAAGAAGGTGACGTCGATCTTGCAGGATGATTTGATCATGGCTGGTATGACCCACAGGACGTAGCCGTTGTTGCTGACGATGGCGTTCGTCGCCGGGAAGATTTCCGTCGCCGGCTTCGTCTCGTCCACACTGTGCGCACGCATGCCGATGTAGGAAGACATGTTGTGCAGTTTTAAGATTTTAATCAACATTTACATTTTTTAGTGGAAGCAGTAAATGAGAATGATGTTTGCATACGGATGTAATTTCTCAGGCAATAAATAATTAGCTTCATTCGCTTTCTATTTTTATATGATTTTTATTTAACCATGTAAGGTAATCATCAACGTATCGCTTCGCATAAAGGGGTGATCTTCCAGCCGAGACACCAGTGTTACAGTAAATGAAAGTTTATATTTATGCAAAATACATCGTTTCAACAAATCAGCAATTGAAATATTTACCTAGATACAGATTTGTTTGTTTGTTTAACGACCCCCATCAGAAAAAGAAACATTAACTAGGTACAGATTAAGAAAAAAAGTGTGTGTGTGGGGGGGGGGGGTGAGATATTTTTCATATGAATGACATTTCTCCCCACTATAGATGGCGACTTTTTTAATATGGGTTAAATGAAATATATTAATAAGAATGTCGTTTCCGAAAGCACCGATTTGCTACAACACAAACAGGGCGAGATGGCCTAATCGGTAGAGCGCTGGCCTCGCGTGCGGAAGGTTGGGAGTTTGGTTCCCGGTCATGTCAAACAAATGACTTTAATATTGATACTTGTCACTTCCTAGCCAGGCGCTCGGCATTAATAAGATAGGGCAAGGACTGGTTAGCTCAATGTCAGGATAATGTGACTGAGAGAGATATCGGGTCATGGTGCCGGCAGCCTTATTTCACAGTGGTGCAACACTATAAACTCGCAATGAGTGTGCACTGTCACAAGTCGGTACCAGTCCTGATATGACCTTAGATGTTGCTAGGACGTCAACCAACAGCAAACAAACAACAAACAGCTACAGCACAGACTTATGGCTGATTTATAGTACTTCCCCACTAGGATAGCGCACCACCCAGGCACTGAACCATGACTTCGATATCCAACTCAGTCACATTATCCTGGAACTGAACTAATCTCCCCTTGTCCTATCCGAGTAATATGGTTGCCTCGAATTTCGATAGTCTTTGGTTTGACTCGGGCTGGGATTGATCCCATGTCAGGAAGTGAGCGCTGACATACCTAACCATTCCTTGACCCATCCTCAAAACTCTTCGGCTTGACTCGGCCTGGGATTGATCCCACGATCGTAAGCGGGGGCTCTGTTCAATCATGGGTGGGTTCGAGTCCCGCTCTAGGTGCATTATTTCCCATTTTCATCACCCTCCCCACAACACTATGAACCTAACCTATTTATCTGAAAAAATGACAGAAACTCAAAATCATCGGACGATTTAATTATAAGATAATTCGACAATATTCTGGAAACTGATTTCGCCATCCTCCATCGATGGGGGTTGGTGTTTCAATGGGAATTGTCGCGTAGTGTGCGGCAGTCTTAAAGCTCCCCTCTCTCCCTTCAGGCGAGGCTTCCTCTGCTTCCTCTCAGCCCCACAGTGAAGTGAGGTGCTTTATCTCGACCAGCTTTGCTAATTTGCGATCGATTCTAGCTCCACATCCGGTTGGTATTGGCAATCAATGTACTTCTGATCCCAGCATTACCTCCCTAGTTGGGGTGGGGGTGGGATTTGGGGGATGTGGGGGGATGTGGGGGGATGTGGGGAATCAGCACCATTGATTTGAACTTTACCTACACTTCCTGTCAGCCTGACTTCAGTCTGACAAAATGCCCAGCTGAATGCTGGGTGAAAGGCTGGCTCACATTACAGGACTATTTGACAGGAGTGTAGTAGGCCGTACATGAGCTACACCATCTTGCAGTGACTGCAGGGATTACTCCGTCAGACTGCTGACTCACCTATATTATAAAGTACTATGTCACAGTGCTGACTCACCTGATATAATGGACTATGTCACCCCACTGAGTCACTGGATATAAAGGACTATATCACCCCACTGACTCACCTGTTATTAAGGACTATGTCACACAGCTGACTCACCTGTTATGAAGGATTATGTCACAGCGCTGACTCACCTATTATAAAGGACTATGTCATATTACTGACTCACCTGTCACAAGGACTTTCACACTGCTGACTCATCTGTTATAAAGGAATATGTCACACTGCTGACTCACCTGTTATAAAGGAATGTGACACAGCACTGACTCACCTGTTATAAAGGACTGTGTCACAATGTCGACTCACCTGTTATAAAGGACAATGGCACAGCACTGACTCACCTGTTATAAAGGAACATATCACATCACTGACTCACCTGTTATAAGGGATGTGTCACCCTGCTGACCCACCTGTTATAAAGTACTCTGTCAGCCAAGTGACTCACCTGTTATAAAGGAATATGTCACCCTGCTGACTCACCTGTTATAAAGGACTATGTCACACCCCTTACTCACCTGTTATAAAGGACTCTGTCACAGCACTGACTCACCTGTTATAAAGGACTATGACACACCCCTTACTCACCTGTTATAAAGGACTATGTCACACCCCTTACTCACCTGTTATAAAGGACTCTGTCACAGCACTGACTCACCTGTTATAAAGGACTATGACACACCCCTTACTCACCTGTTATAAAGGACTATGTCACACCCCTTACTCACCTGTTATAAAGGACTCTGTCACAGCACTGACTCACCTGTTATAAAGGACTATGACACACCCCTTACTCACCTGTTATAAAGGACTATGTCACACCCCTTACTCACCTGTTATAAAGGACTCTGTCACAGCACTGACTCACCTGTTATAAAGGACTATGACACACCCCTTACTCACCTGTTATAAAGGACTATGTCACACCCCTTACTCACCTGTTATAAAGGACTCTGTCACAGCACTGACTCACCTGTTATAAAGGACTATGACACAGCACTGACTCACCTGTTATAAAGGACTCTGTCACACTGACTCACCTGTTAT
The DNA here is from genome assembly GCA_030323885.1 of Branchipolynoe longqiensis. Lineage (NCBI taxonomy): Eukaryota > Metazoa > Annelida > Polychaeta > Phyllodocida > Polynoidae > Branchipolynoe > Branchipolynoe longqiensis. The sequence continues at coordinate 4,666,255 of CM059196.1, forward strand.
AAAGGACTATGTCACAGCACTGACTCACCTGTTATAAAGGACTATGACACACCCCTTACTCACCTGTTATAAAGGACTATGACACACCCCTTACTCACCTGTTATAAAGGACTATGTCACAGCACTGACTCACCTGTTATAAAGGACTATGACACAGCACTGACTCACCTGTTATAAAGGACTATGTCACAGCACTGACTCACCTGTTATAAAGGACTCTGTCACAGCACTGACTCACCTGTTATAAAGGACTCTGTCACAGCACTGACACACGTGTTATAACGTACTATGTCACACTGGTGACTCCCTTGCTATAAAGGACTATGTCCGACTGTTGACTCACCTGTTATAAAAGAATCTGTCACAGTGTTGACTCACATGTTATAAATGACTATGTCCATCACACCACCAACTTGCCTGTTATAATGGACTATGTCACCCCACTTAGTCACCTGTTATAAAGGACTATATCACCCCACTGACTCACCTGTATTAAGGACAATGTCACACCACTGACTCACCTGTTATAATGGACAACATGTTTTAAATGAATGTCACCCAACTGACTCACATGTTATCAAGGACTATGTCGCCCTGCTGATTCACCTGTGGTGAAGGACTATGTCACACAACTGACTCACCGGACATAAGAACTGTCACACCGCTGACGCACCTGTTACAAATGACTATGTAACACCACTGTCTCACCTGCTATAAATACATATGAGACACTCCTGACTCACCTGTTATAAAGGACTATGTCACACTGCTGACTCACCTGCCATCAGGGCTGTCATCCCCCTGACTCACCTGTTATAAATGAATATGTACCACCACTGACTCACCTGTTATAAAGGATTATGTCACACCACTGACTCACCTGTTATAAATGACTATGTCACACCGCTGACTCCCCTGTTATAAAGGACTATGTCACAGCTCTGACTCACCTATCATGAAGCACTCTGTCAGATCGCTGACTCACCTGTTATATAGGACTATGTCACAGTGCTGACTCACCTGTTATGAAGGACTATGTCACACCACTGATTCACCTGTTATGACGGATTATGTCACACCGCTGACTCACCAATCATAAGTACTCTCACATCACTGACTCACCTGTTATGACGGACTATGTCACACCACTGACTCACCTGTTATAAAGGACTATGTCAGGTACCCAGACGCGGGAGGAAGGAATCCGCAGTCGTGTTAAACCGCCATAGTCTGACGCGTTCCATACCAGATGGGGATCAGTCCAATGCTGCAGAGACAGAACACAGGCAGGCAACATCAACCAGTGGCAATCACACAGCCAGCAGCCAGGCGTCCTTTTAAAAACAAATTATTTGGTAACAATATATTCATCAAAGTATTCACTTTATTTTCTTCAGGGCCAAGGCACTGGTCTTCTAGCCTGGTTCCCTCGCCTTTCCACAGAGGTCGCCACTGTGCTTGTTTCAAAGGCCAGGCACAGAGGTGAATGAGTTTTCTGCTATTATCACTCACCTTTTTTGGCGCCAATCAGAACAATGTCATTAGCAAAATGGACATTTAAGTGCCTTCTTTAAGCATTGCATGCACAGAGAAAATCATTTATTATGCAATGTATATTAATTGGGTATGTTGCAAATATGTCAATGAGTTATTCTCGATTCTGATTTCATTCAGAATATATTGGGAAAGTGATATTTAATGGGATGATCTGAGTCCAAATTGTATAATTTGATTTCTTCTTGAAAAAACCCCATTCCACTTCACATACAGTGTCATCTTGTATTACAAATCATATACATTTTTTAAACAGTGGAATAGACACTCTAACATGTCAAGATCTTATTTTCTAATTGACGCTGGGTGGCACATATTGTATGAAATGAGTTATGTTAGTTTTAGCAAATTCATATCAATGAGTGATATTAGGAGTATTTCTCATAGGCATAACTGCAGTGGCTTCTGTTGTAATTCCCACAACACTGTCTCCAGGATAGGTTCCTAAGCAACCCATTAGAAAAAGGATTGGGAAGCTGGGTTGATATATCCACATCATTTTGCAATCTAATATGATAAATAAATAATGTGTATTATAATGAATTATAATAATATAAAGAAAGGAACTTAATCCAAGGCTTAATTATTATTCATTGTCTATTGTGCTATTGATATTGTATGTATTAGGAGTCGCGCGCCCACCTTGATCGGTGCGCGCGAATGGGGCGCCATCTACATAGCGCGGAAAATAACCAAATCGATCTCACTTCGACTACAATTTTCCTTTTTAGGTGGAGCATATTTAGTCTCCGCCAGAGAACTATTAAATAGAACTCAGCCCAACTCTGTCTTTGTCTATCCTTATTTGATGTAGTGGCTTATCTAAGATGATAACTATAAATGAAGAGTTCAGGCGCTAAACCATGTGAACACCAATCCAAAGATGTAGTTTAATTATAAGATCTTTACCTGAAAATAATTTTAATTCTCACTAATTCCACTTTTCATGTGATTACATGGTTATGGAGCAATGAACAAAAGAGAAGGAATATAAAAAACTAACATTTTTGTAGATTTGGTTCCAATGTTTATATCCTGTTTTGAATTGCCGTTTATGTGGTTTTGCGCCCGAACTCTTCAAATGTTCATCTATCATAGCTCCTAATTTAAACATCTGTGTGTGCAGTGGTGATAGACAGATAGAGAGTCCTAAAAACATTGTGTTTGAATTTTGAACACTACTCTATTTACAAAAGTATTAGTATAGCAACTTGAAACTAGGTGCTGCTAGCAGCCTCTGTGCAGGACCCATGTGAATGCACTGAGGCGGCACCTAGCGGAAACCATGGGTAGTGGGACCCGACTACTTGTCTTCCGGCCAGCATTACAGATATTTACACTGTAAGGGTGAATTCACAGACGCGCTTAAATGATATGAAGTGTAGATATTTACAGTACAGTTCTTGTCCTATCCTAGTAATGCCGTGCGCCAGGCTAGGTAGTGATAAGTATCGATTGTGTAAGTCATTGGTTTCACGTGCCTATATATAGAGGGTATGCACTGACGTCACGCTAAACGGAAGTATGGCCATTGTGGCGATAGTAACCACAATAATAAACACACGGTCACACTGCAAACTCAATGGCTATGAGCAATCTTCATACATAAAAAGTGAAATATCTCTAAACCACACCACCTAGACACAAACCGCTTGGAACACATATAGAAAACATATTGAATGAATAGTTTATATTAAATTTATAAGGTTAGGGTTCTGCATCTCTATGAATTTTGAATGAAAGAATTGTTAGCACTACGGGTACTGGCAAACTCAATGCATTCTCAATGGCCGTGAGCAATATTCATACAGAAAATGTGAAATATCTATAAAATTACACCACCTAGAACCAAGCCGCTTGGAACACATACAGGAAACATATTCAATGTAAAAGATTAAATTAAATTGATAAGGTTAGGGTTCTGAATTACTATTAAAATCTCAATGCATTGTCAATGGTGATATCGCCTCAATGCCCGCGATCCGGTTGATGACGTCACGGGAATACCCTCTATTCGAACTGCTGACCTTCCACACGCGAAGCGTGTACTATATCGATTGGGACATCGCAGCTGGTGACAGTAAGGCAGGAACACCAGTGCCCCAGCAGTGACCAAATAATTACTTTTTTTTCATGAAATACAATATTGTCATGGGGGTGATGAAAATGGGAAATATTGTGCCTAGAGCGGGACTCGAACCCACATCTCTTTGCATTCCAGGCCAGTGTGCTAACCATTACACCACCTAGGCTCCCTGATATCAACACACTCCCATGCCTACCTGTCTATGTGGTTACTTGCCTGAGAGGTCAGTGCAGACCACTACACTCGTCCCCCTGGAATTGTAAGTCTTGTAATGCTTACAATTACATACATACAGGCAATGCACTAACACATACATACACAGGGTAGGTTCAACAACCATACAGCGCAAAGCTTGTACAGGATCCTGATCACGGCAACCAGTGTCATGGGGGTGATGAAAATGGGAAATATTGTGCCTAGAGCGGGACTCGAACCCACATCTCTTTGCATTCCGGGCCAGTGTGCTAACCATTACACCACCTAGGCTCCCTGATATCAACACACTCCCCATGCCTACCTGTCTATGTGGTTACTTGCCTGAGAGGTCAGTGCAGACCACTACAATATCATTTAACACGGGAAAAATACACAACTTGATTCACTAAATAAAATATCACTTAATCTGGGGAAAATACAGAACTTCCAATTCCAAAATCTCCGGAGGAAATACCGAACAAATACATACTTTATTCACTAAATAATAAATCATTCACTCCACAATTTATTTTTTAATCTACGATTCAGATCTCTCGAGGAAATAGCGCTATAATTCAATTCAATGCGATACAAATCTCACCCACCCAGACAAAAAAATACATTTAAAGAAGTTCCCCTGAACAAAATCAACAAAAAACACCCGCCTAAGACAATACCGGGTCTATTAAAACGTTCAGCCTCCCCCCCCCACCCCCCACGAACAGAAAACGCCTCTACGAGTTCATGACGTCATTAATTAGCTAATCCCATCACGTTAATCCCACGTCAGTCCCTCTCCTCCAGCACCCCCCCCCCCCCCCCCCCCCCCCCCCCCCCCCCACACACACACACACACATTCTTAGCGGAGCGCAGGCTTCCCGTGCGGAAGGTCAGGATTTCGAATCCCAGCCGAGTCAAACCAATGATTTATCAAATTGATAATTGTCACTTTCTAGCCTGGCGCTCGGAATTAATAAAATAGGGCAAGGACTGGTTATCTCAGCACAGTATCAGGATAATGTGACTGTGTGGGATATCAGGTCATCGTTCTGTTGGCAGTCTGGTCTCCCAGTGGGGCAGCACTATAAAAGTTGCCATGAACGCGCACTGTCACAAGTTTCTACCCATATTGATATGACCCTAGATGTTGCTGGGTAGATGGGTATGTGGGTATTGCAGTACCTACCTGCTAAAATACCTCAGGGAGTTCGACGCCCCTGCCTTGCAAAGTTATAAACCACTGCCTTGTGGTGTACAGGTACGTGATAGAACCAAAGGCTAAGGGAGCAAACCCTAACAGAAAACCATGCTTCCATGGCAGCATTAAGGGCGGTGATGAATGGAACTCCCAACATCTCCCGACCAGCCATTGCAGGGACAAATAGTTTGCGCCTGTCTTGACGTGTTCTTGCCAGTGTGAGACCTCTATTTGCTCCCCGAGAGAGTGCTGCTAGTAACTTGCAAAATCCAGCAGCCCATCAATGCTTTGCAAGCAGCTTTTATGAAATGCACAACCACACAAAATAGCGGCGCTTAAGAAATAAAAGCACTCTTTGTCACATTGCGACCGACAGCATGATGATGATGATTAGATATTGCTGGCACATAACCCACCAATGCCAAACCAACCAACCAACCTGCAGCCTTACAGCCTCCCCGCCCCCGTTGGTCGGCCCCTGCCGGTTAGGACGCTGGGTAATCTGAACAACATCCGGGCACTCAGCACGCCAACCACAGGTCGGCATGCAAAGTTCCTTTTGCGACACTGTCATGGCGCAGCATGTCCATAGGCAGGAAAAAGGCGGGTGTGTTTTTATGGTTTGTTTTTATGGTTTGTTCTCCCTTTTTTTGCCCTGTTACTGTTTCTCACATAAACCCCAGCTGGCTTAGAAGAGCTCGGCGACGTTTTGCTAAGTTAATGGGTGTGATTGTCTTAGTAAAACATCGCCGAGTTTGGAAGGTTTGTTTTATTTAACGATGCCTCTAGAGCACATTGAATTTCATCATCGGCCATTGAACATCAAACACATGGTCATTCTGACATATTTCTTTGGAGGAAACCTGCTGCCGCCACATAGGCTACTCTTTCCAATAAGCAGCAAGGGGTCTTTTATATGCACTTTCCAACAGACAGGACAGCACATACCACAACCTTTGATAAAACAGTTGTGGACCACTGGTTTGGAACAGAAAATAACCCAAACTGCTAATGGGTCCACTGAGCAGGATCGATCGGATGGCCGACACCTTCACAGGTGGATACTCTACCACCTGAACTACGTCCCGCTCCTGTCACAGATGCATATTATTTTGTTGCGTAGACTTTGTAATATTGGTTGTTTGAGTTTTATGTCCTGGCAACATCTAAGGTCATATCAGGATGGGTACCGACTTGTGACAGTGCGCGCTAATGACGACTGTATACTACTGCCCCACTTGGAGACCAGGCCACCAGCACCATGACCTATTATCCACTCAGTCACATTATCCTCACACTGAGCCAACTAGTCATTGCCCTATCCTTATAATGGCGAGCTCCAGGATAGGAAGCGACAAGTATAAATTTGTAAGTCATTGGTTTGACTCGACCTGGGCTTGAATCCCACGATCTACCAAAATGGGAGATGGACGCTCAACTCATTCGGAGATCCCGCCTGGTCAGACTTTGTAAGAACAGGGAGCCTGTTAGTTATTCCCACAGCCGCTTTCTTGACTGAAGCTGAGCTGTTGAACAACCCATTAGAAAAACTCCCGCAAGGCGCGGTACAGAAAATGTGCAAGTCACTTCTTAATCAAAACCACAAAATATATTCTTCACATTGAAGCGCTACTTTTGATTTGATGAAATGCTCTTTTAGAAATTGTGGTCACCAATTTGTCTTTTTACATTCTCTAAAATTTCATAATCTCTGTGTCAATATCCAAAAACACTGGACACTGGAACCATTACTTCTACATTTAATTCTTGTTTAAAGCAGTTTTTGTCCTGATTTAGACAGAGTTAACATTCACCCCTACTCTGGGCATGGGTGAATATTCAGAGTACGGGTGAATATTGTGTCTAGGTCTATGCTAGTTTGTGTTTGCCACGATATTCACCGAGGAGTATATTCCAATGAACTGTCAAATTGCACCAACATCATTCAAGCTGCATCGTCCGATGAAAACATCAAATTTTCAAAACCAAAGCAATTATCTAGATTTTATTCAATAAATCTAATTTAGATACTGGTGCATTTATTAAACATGTGTAACCACATAGAAAGGAATACTGAGGCAATTGAATAGAATCTGTTACTGCAGAAGCCTATGGTGTCAGTTTTGGAGTGCTTGCTAAAACTAATTTGGCATGTTTGCACTTCAAATATCTCAAAAGTTAGGAATTTAAAATGAAAGTTACTTCAAACTAAAGTAAGGTTGATTATAGCAGTCGGCCTAATATATCTAAATGACAGACACTCCAAACCTTCGGACTATGCAACTTTAAGACGGATATAAATGATTACTGGAAAGACATCCTCAAACATAAATCATAATATATCGTAATTACTTTGTGTATGTGTTGGTAAAATGAGAGGTAACTAGAGAACCTACCTGAAGAAGATTAGGTTGTATGTATGCATGTCCCCGCCTAGACACACCGTCCATTGTTCATTAAAAATAATAGAAGATTTCCAGAACCAGCCTATCCTCTGATGGCAGCGTCAAACACTAGCATTGTGGTAAACAGTTTACTATGCGACGCCCTATATGACATGTTGTTATAGAGGAGTTCTCATATAGCAGTGCCCTCTGATAGCAGTGGCAAGAACTAGTATTATAAAGAACAATTGAATATGCAATTTTCTCTGTGGAAATGGTCTTATAGAGGATTTCTAGCACAAAGTTGCCCTCTGATGGCCGTGACAAGAACTATTGTATACACTCTACTATGTGGAAAGGGTATTAGCTATTACAGGGGTTTGCTAGCACTAATATGCCCTCTGGTGGTAGTGGCAAGAACTAGGATTGTGGGGAACAGCTGATTATGCGATATGCGATGTGGAAATGGTCTTTTTAGAGGCTTCCTAGCACTACCTTGACCTCTGATGGTAATAACAAGAACTAGAGTTAATGTTAACATACTTTCTACTTTAAATTTTAAATTTGATTATTTTGTTATTGTGTTATTTTTAACTGGCGAAACCACCTCATAAGTATTGTACTTCTGCTTTCTGCTTTTTCATGTGAAACATTACCGATATAAATATCAGCTTGTATGTACAATGATCATGTGGACATAAATAAATATCTTATCTTATCTAGTACTATGGAGAACAGCTCAGGGTGCAGTACATTCTGTGCAAATGGTCTTATACAGGATTTCTAGCACTAACCTGACCTCTGGTGGCCGTGTCAATAACTAGTATGGTGGGAAGCAGTTCAGTATGCAATACACTATGTGGAAATGGTATATTAAAGGAGTATGCAGTGCACTTCATGGAAATAGTCTTATAGAGGATTTCTAGCATTAACCTGCCCTCTGATGGAAGTGTCGAGAACTAGTATTGTGGGGAACAGTTTACTCTGCGATACGCTATGGTGGAAAGGTTCTTGTAGAGGATTTCTAGTTCTACGCTGCCCTCTGAAGGCAGTGACAAAAACTAGTGCTGTAGGCAGTAGCTCACTGCGATATGTCACATGGAAAAGGTCTATTTAATATTGAAGCTATGGTAGCATACGCGACTGTGATATTTGACGTAAGCTGCAGTAATTACATGTCGAGCTATAAGCCCGGAGAATATGGCCGGGTTGATATACTAAGTCTAATCCTTTATTAGAGAGACACATTCATCATATGGGGTTCTTTTTCTTCTTATTTTTTGTTGTTGCTTTTCTGATTTAAAAATTGATCACGCACTTCAATGTGTGTACTCACAAATTGGAACCAGGCGTTGACTTGCAAAAACTGGTTCTTTTCGTCCTAAAATAAAATAATGAAATGTTAGAATTGGATGACAGGATTATTATAATGCGTATATATATGTAGGTGGTGTATAATGTCTGGTGAGAGTGTCCAGTTTCCATTATGGTCAATATTAATTATATTATTACATTATTAACATTCTTCTGTTTCTCAATAATCAGACGACGCTTGCACTAATTCATTGTTCACATAATCACGTATTCACACATTCCCATATTCACACATATTCACACCTTCACACATTCACACATTGTCACACATTCACATATTCACACATTCACATATTCACATATTCGCTCATTTATATATTCACACATCCACAAATTCACACATTCACACACCCACACATTTACTTATTCAACCGTTCACACATATTCACACATTCACATATTCACTCTTTTATATATTCACACATCCACACATTCACGCATTTACACATTCACACATTCACACACTCTCACATATTCACACATTGACATATTCACATCTTCACACATTGACATATTCACACATCCACACATGCACACATATTCACACATTCACACATTCACACATGCACACATATTCACACATTTTCATATTCACACATTCACACATATTCACACATTCACACATTCACACATATTCACACATATTCACACATTCACTTATTCACTGAATCACACATTCACACATTTATACATTCGCAGATTCACATATTCACACTTGTGTAATTCACACATTCACACATGCACATATATTCACACTTGTGTAATTCACACATTCACACATGCACATATATTCACATATTCACATATTCACACATTTATATATTTGCATATTCACACATTCACACATGCACATATATTCATGCATGCAGACATATGCACACATTATTTATGAGATTTCTTTATTCCATCTGGTATGAATACATTAATGTGTTTAAATACGGTATTTTTAAAGAAGCTGTACATGTGGAAGTTACATCGACTGTTAAGTTACATCGACTGTTAATGTTGTTATACTAGAAGAGTATATCTGGCATACATTTGCTTTTTATGAACAATATTAGGGACCAAGGAATGCGATATGCTCATTTATAATTGTTGTAAACCCTAGTATGATGAATCCAAGATGGCCACCAAATATGGTGATGTTATATATTCACAACAACTCCATTAAGGATGGATTTATTTACATATTTCAAAAAGTGTATCTACAAGAACAGATTTAATTATGAAAAATATGACACACTTAATTTACTGGTAAGTTCACACATTTTACAAATATATTTAAAACCATTTGAATGTGCAGAATAGTATAGATTGCAAGAAATCAACATTCAAGAGTTAGCTAACAACGCTATGAGCAACTGGCCAGCACACACATATGCAAACACTGACACACTGACACACTGACACACACTCTGACACACTGACACATTGACACACCATGACTCACACTTACATGCTTACACTCAGACACACTCAGACACACTCCTGCATACAAACACTCACACCCTCACACACCCACACACTCACACACTCATACACACTCAGCCACACCCACGCATACACATACTCATACACTCTCACACCCTCACACACTCACATCCTCACACACTCAGACACACTCGCGCGACTCACACAACCACACACTTACACACACACACTCACACACACACAAAGAAGTGCTAGTAGAGAAGCCAGCCTCACCAACTCACATATCTGAGAGAGCGCGACCCCCATTCCCACCTCGACCACCTCCATCACCCACAAACACACACCCACACACACACACACACACTCACGCACACACCGAAGTGCTAGTAGAGAAGACAGCCTCACCTACTGGCGTATCTGGAAGAGCCCGACCCCCATTCGTACCTCGACCAACTCCGTCACACACACATTCACACACCCACACACTTACAAACACACAGTCACACAGAGAAGTGCACACACTTACACACACACACACCCTCACACACACACACCAAAGTACTCGTGGAGAAGACAGCCTCACCAACTCACGTATCTGGATGAGCGCAACCCCCATTCGCACCTCGACCACCTTCTTCACACACAAACTCACACCCACACACTTACACACACACTCACACACACACACACTGAAGTGTTAGTAGAGAGGACAGCCTTACCAACTCGGATATATTGAAGAGCGCGACCCCCATTTGCACCTGGACCACCTGAGTCACATACAAACTCACACACCCATGCACTTACACACACACAGACACACCAACGTACTAGTAGAGAAGACAGCCTCACCAACTCGCATATCTGGAAGAGCGCGACCCCCATTTGCACCTGGACCACCTCCGTCACATACACACTCACACACCCACACACTTACACACACACTCACACAGAGAAGTGCTAGTAGAGAAGATAGACTCACCAACTCACATATCTTGAAGAGTGCGACCCCCATTTGCACCTAGCCCACCTCCATCACACACAAACTCACACACCCACGCACTTACACACACACACTCACACACACACCAAAGTACTAGTAGAGAAGACAGCCTCACCAACTCGCGTATCTGGAAGAGCGCGACCCCCATTCGCACCTCGACGACCTCTGACAGGTTCATGACTGGTCGAGCAGCATAGTCATACTCCATGAGCAGCTCCTTCAGCAACCGGAACTCCTCCCGCAGGCCCGACGCACCTGCAACAAGCAGAGGTCAAGGTCAGCGCCAGGTTAAGTCAACACCAGGTCAATGTCACTGCATCAATGAATGGGCAGGCGGCACATAAAGCTGAATAGTCCGATAGAAGCATCAACTTTTCAAAATTTCCAAAGCCAAATCACTGACCTAGATTTGATTATATATATCTATTTTAGATAGTGATGAACTTATTGAGCATTTGTGACCACATTGAAGGGAATGCTGAGTCGATTGAGTAAAACCTGTTACTGCTGAATGAAGCCTATGGTGTCAGAGTTTTGGTGTGCTTGCCAACATTTATTTGGCATATTTTCACTTCAAATATCGCCAATGTTAGCCACTTAAAATAAAAATTACTTCAAACTAAAGTAAAGTAGATAATAACGAACAATCTAATATATTTATGTCAGAAAATGACAGAAATTCAAAACTATCGGAATATGCCATTTCAAGCACAACCTTCACTCGTCCCGCAGTATTCAGAGTTTTTCTTGAAGATTTTTTTCTTTTTTTTTCTTGAAGATTTATACTGCCTATCATGGATAAGTCTGAATAGACTTGTTTTCACCATTAGACAGTTTGTCGACAGAAAGCCCGAGCCTACACTTTTACCGACCCAAGGGATTTTTAACCTCCCACACCACATAGACATGGTATGAGAGTAACTGGCCTTTGATGACACTGTAAGTTATCCACAGTGGTGGAAATCCAAATTGGCAGGGGTGGGGGCATGGGGAATCGAACCACCAACCTTCAGATTAGGAGTCTGACCTATAAAAAAGTCAGACACTCTAACCACTCCGCCACAGAGAACACCACGATTCTTATTCGTCATATCACTATTGTTAGATGTTCTGGTTTCATTTGACAGTTTCAATGCACACCCATTTTACATTTTAAATCAAGCCCCGCCCCCCACACATAGATCGCCAGAAGTCACGTGTCACCCTGTAACTACACACTCCTTCCCCAACTTGTAAATTCAAAGTGCCTCCTCCTGGTCCCCCTCCACCTCTCACTCTCAACAGAGGCCTCAATATACGAGATGGTCAACTCTGATGAAAGTTGGTAATTAAACAACATGAGACCAGGATATATATATATATATAGATATGTGGTATTTATTGTTGACAGTCTTAAGCTTTACATGAGCCTTTCGTTTAGTGTTAGAGAGTCCAGAGCTTTAGAAATCAACCCATAGAACATTACTGTTATAACTGGGGTGGGTGGGATGGTAAATTACGTAATGCTGAAGCATATGTCGTGTCGATTCAAAGGCTGACGAAATAGTGAGGGAGCAACATCTGGGTTAGTAGTATTTCAGAGACTAGCTAGGTGGCGCGTTGATAAGTGGCCGTAAGTTAATGTGTTTGTATATGGATAGGTGGCGCCAACAGTAGCGTCATAGCTTAGAAATGCGCTTGTCCCATGCGTCAATTACCCATGTTGTGGACATCTCGCAGTCAGTGTTGGACAAGTAAAAACATTTGTCATATCATATGGTAGGTGGGATGGGGAGTGAGTGGGATTGGGGGAGGGAGGATGGGATGAGGAGGGAGGTTGGGATGGGGGAGGGAGGGTGGGATGGGGGAGGGAGGTTGGGATGAGGGAAGGAGGGTCTGATGGGGGAGGTGTGTATGGGGGAGGGAGGTTGGGATGGGGGAGGGAGGGTGGGATGGGGGAGGGAAGGTGGGATAGGGTAGGGAGGGTGGGATGGGGGAGGGAGGGTGGGATGGGGGAGGGAGGGTGGGGTGGGGGAGGGAGGGTGGGATCGGGTAGGGAGGGTGGGAGGAAAGAGAGGGGACTGAGGGGTGGGAGGTGAGAGTGGGTAGCGAGTGACGAGGGGATGAGGAGGGGGCAGAAGGAGGAAGGGTGGGAAGGGGGGAAGGGGGGAGAGGGTGGAGGGGGAGGGGGGTATCTGGCGGCGGAAGAATACAACAGAGGAAGGAATAACGCGGCGGAACACAGTTCGCACACCGGAAGTGTTCAGTCATTGGCTGAAGCTTCCGAGCATGCATGGTGCCACACAGGTGTTTCCTGTCAGCTGTCAAGCAGCGCCCACACGCGGGAAACCCCAGCATTCATCTGAACTCGTCGACTTCCGGTTTGGTGAAGCCACTTCCTGCAAGGGCATTAGGGTGCTACATTCAGGTGGTAATGTAGGTACAATATTCACCCACATTAGGACACCTGTCTAAGTCAACGCAAGGACTGCTTTTGACACGCCTACATGTGGAGCTCCTGGTTCCAGTGTCCAGTGTTTAAACAAAAATGTTATTGAATATTTATACTGCCTATCATGGATAAGTCTGACTAGTCTCATTTTCACCATTAGTTGGTCGATAGAAAGCCAAGGCAATCACTTTGACCGATCCAAGGGATTTATAACCTCCCACACCACATAGACATGGTTTGAGCACAACTGGTCATTAATGACGCTGTAAGTTATACACAGCAGTGGAAATCCAAAGTGGCAGAAGTGATAGCATGTGGAATCAAATCATCAACCTTCATGTTAGGATTCCGACCTAGAAAAAAGTCAGACACTCTAATCACTCTCCCCACAGAGAACACCACATGTGTTCATATATATTGGCACAGAGTTGGTGAAATGGGAGAGAATGCGACGAGACAAAGATGGTGGCCAGTGAAAGCTCTTGATTAGACTTTCAATGTATATTATTAACCAACATGATTTCATAAATTCGTCACTCAAAAATAGCGGGTATTTGGTCTGTATGCTTAGCAGTTTTATGTGTTGTATACTTTATTATGCGAGTTATTTTAGGATGAAAGTGGGTATTATCTGTGATCAGGATAATACCGATTCTCTCATTAGAGCCACTGTTTATAAGCTACATATTAATGGGAATGCAAATGCATCTCTTGTTGCCAGCACACTGATCATAGTTATGTGTGGATTACACAGGTATCCACATCTACTGCTCAATGTACCTCGTTCTGATCTATGTTATGTTCTGCTGTCTTCCTTTGCTCCCTACCACCCTGTCTGGTGGAGTAACCATGCCACATAACCTCCTCCGGTCCACGGCCTGGCTGCAGCCACTTGGACCCTGGTTTATGACCCTAGATGTTGCCAAGACATAAAACTCCAACAAACAAACCCCAAACATTAATTGAATGTATATAGGTCGTTCAAGGAAATTGTGTACCACATTTGTGGCATGGAAACGCAAAGTTAGGACATTCCAAATAATAGAAGAAAACATTCCAAATAATAGCATAATCCATATTCATATGAAGGTTTCTGTATTGTGCATATGTCAAACAAATTATTCTTTCGCACATTTTGATTTCGATCTTATTCAGATAGAGAAAGCTGTTAAAATTAACCGTGTAACATTCATCCATAAGATGATTGTAACACCCATCCATAACATCATTTTATCACACACAACAAATTCAAACACAATTTTATTGATGACAGTTAAGCCAACAGAATATAGTATTACAAGAAAACAAGTTCACACAAATGTGTGGGTAGATGTAAGGTGTCAATATCCAAATTTTCATATTTTTGCATTAACACAAAATCATATAAGTATATTTTGGATACTTTTTGTGGGATAGTTTAAATAAATGTAGTATTGCTAACATACTTAATACACAGTCAACAATAACGATTTGACGTACTACCCCTCAATAAGGCAACATCATTACCAATGTAACATGGAAACCAAAATGTGGTACACAATTTCTGAGAATGATCCAAATGTTATTTGTATGAACTTCAGACACGCCAGACGATATTTTTTCGCGGCAACAGATGGCAAATCAAGCACCAAACATGTTGTAGGCAGTTAGAACATATACCAGACACTCAACCAACCAATCAGCTGTGAGCAGACAGGATGGCCGAATGAGTTGAGCATCCATCTTCCGTTTTGGAATATCATGGGATTCGAACATAGGTTTGAACTCTGTTCGAGTCAAACCGATGACTTAAAAATTGATACTTGTTGCTTCCTAGCTTTGTGCTCAGCATTAGTAGGATAGGGCAAGGACTGGTTGTCTCCATCTCAGGATAATGTGACTGTGTGGGATATCAGGTCATGGTGCTAGTGGCACGCTCTCCCAGTGGATCAGCACTATACCGTCACCATGAGTGCACACTGCCAAAAGTTTGTACCCATCCAGATATGACCCTAGATGTTGCCAAGACGGAAAACTCCATCAAAGAAGCAAACAACAAACAATAATTGAATGTATATGTTATTTCTATGAACTTCAGACACTCCAGACGATGTGTTTCGCGGCAGCAGACGACAAAACAAGAGCCCAACATTTTGTTCGCGGTTCAAACGCGCGCCAGATGACCAACCGACCGACCAACCAATCAGCGGCGAGTATTCAAGGCCGGACTACATTGTTGTCACCAGTCACCGCAGATCACTACGCCTGAGGGCCAACTAACTCGGGGACTTGTTCCTGTGGAGGAGGGATCCCCAGAGAGGCTGGCTAACCACATTGCACGCAGATTCTCAACAGATAACTCCATTTTGTCACGTGATGCCCCGACCGGAACCGGAAATGAACGCGAAATGTGGCAGCGTTCGCCTGTGTTCTCGCCCTCTTTTCGTCTGTAAGCAGTGAAGCTGGAACAGGATGTTGGTTGGTTGTTGGTGTTTTATGTCCTGGCAACTTTGAAGGTCATATCACGACGGGTACCGACTAGTGACAGTACACAATCATGGCGACTTAATAGTGCTGCGCCACCTGGATGTTGGTTGGTTGTTTTATGTCATGGCAATGTCTAAGGTCGTATCGGAAAGGATACCGACTTGAGACAGTGCACACTCAGGGCAACTTTATAGTGCAGCACCACCTGGATGTTGGTTGGTTGTTGGCGTTGTATGTCCTGGCAACATCTAAGGTCAAATCAGGACGGGTCCCGACTTGTGACAGTGCACAGTCATGGGGACTTAATAGTGCTTCCCAAATTGGAGACCAAGCTGCCAACACCATGACCTGATATCCCACTCACTCACATTATACTGATACTAAGCCAACCAGTCCTTTCCTTATCCTAATAATGCTGAGTGCCTGGCTAGGAAGCGACACATGTCAATTGTTAAGTCATTGATTTAACTTGATGAAGATTTGAACCCTTAAATCTATATGGTTCGACTCCCACTATCTATCAAAACGGGAGACGGACACTGAACTCATTAGGCCACCCCGTCTGGTCGGCTGGGACTGGCTGAAGATGTGTGTGGGTGGTAGGAGAGGGGAGCTATTGTATCAGATATCCAGTCTAGGAGGATCGTCTCTTAGATATCTGGGAGTAGTCCATTTTTCCGGGGAGGGGGGGGGGCAGCTAGATAGTTTTTTCTTCTGAATAATAATTCAGGACACAACACGGGACTACATAGTATGGGATTTTTATTTAATCTAAGTTCAAATGAACATAGGTCAAGGTCAATTAAAGGTAGTCAGTTTGAGTCTCTGCATGACCCAGCAATCAACACTCCTGAGTCAATTGTCTTATAGTAGGGTCAGGTGGGGCGGTGAGAAAAGGCGGGTGGTGTTGGCGGTTCGGCATCTGGTGGAAAAGTGCTGTTGTCAGGGCGGTGGGCTGGAGGTGACATCAGAGAGAGGTCATGGGTACAAGCAGTGGCTATCAGCGTGTGGGCGCAGTGTCGCCACCTGGAGTTGGTTAGCCGGGTCGCCTATATTTAAAAGGGGGAACTAGATGGCAATAGGTCAAGCTGAATGAGTAAGGTGGGGGCCCTGTGTGTCCAGTCTCAGTCCCGAATTAGCCATGTTGCCTAAGCGACATGACGAATCTGGTAACGTCAAGGTATCCGTCTTCTGGATGTATATAATCAGTTATTTAAAGCTTTTTGCGCAAGTATGAGGTTCATTGATTGGAATGACAAATACATGATTCCAGTGATGTCGCGGTGGTCGGAGAGATCAAATAAGCATTGGAAGTATACTTTTTTGCTTTGTCGTCCACTAGACAAGATGGCCGAATGAGTTAAGCGTCCGTCTCCTGTTTTTGGAGATCAGGGTATCTGAACCCATGGGTTTGTGCGTTTGAACCCTGGTTGAGTCAAAACAATGACTTAAAAATTCATAGTTGTCGCTTTCTAGCCTGGCGCTTGACATTATTAGGATAGGTCAAGGACTCATTGGCTCAGTGTCAAGATAATATGACTGAGTGGGATATCAGGTCATGGTGCTAGTGGCATGGTCTCCCAATGGGGCAGCACTATAAAGTCACCATGAGTGCGCACTGTCACAAGTCGGTACCAATCCTGATATTACCATAGATGTTGCTAGGACATAAAACAACAAACAAACAAAGGCAAACAAGCTTTGTTGTCGTTCTTGTGCATATGCTTCAAACAGACCAGTGAGGAACAGGCCATATGTACCCTATCACAAAATCAACATTGTTACTTATCAAACTAAAGCAGGTGCAATCAATGTACATTTAAACCAACATTCTACAAATCCATCCCCCAGCAGAAAATACTGCCGCTGTAATACTACTAATACCTGTAGCTGGTATCGATATGCCGGGGTGGGAACAAAGTTGTCTAATATACAAAATCCATATCCCAATATCAGTTGAGCGCGTGAATCCCGAGATATGAAGCATCTACCACTACTTCTAGAATAGTGAAAGTTGGCATTGGTCCAGGAGCCAGATCAAATGAAAAGGAACCTGCCATGGATCATGGGGTAGTCACCTAGTCGATGGCGCATTCCTCAGATGTGTGTGTAGATAGTAAAAGTTGTCGATATGGTCGAGCTTATCTATTCTAGAAGACCAATACACCCATAGTTGCCCGTGTTGAGTGTCCGTCTCCTGTTTTGGCAGATCGGGCGATCCGAACCGGCTATGTGACAAATACACGGGATTCACTGAACTAATTTAAATAATAACAGGGTGACCACACCAGACATCATATTATATTTGTTATCAAATCTGCAAGGAAGTAAAGGATTTAACTGCATCAAATTATACTGACAGAATAGATTAATATTCACCATGTATATTCGATACATTGATTCAATTACATGGTCGGCACCAGGGTGGCACCAGGGCGGCGCCAGGGCGGCGCCAGGGCAGTGCCAGGTCGGCACCAGGGCGGTGCCAGGGCGGTGGCAGATCGGCGCCAGATCGGCGCCATTGCGGCCCCAGGGCGGCCCCAGGGCAGCGCCGGCTGTCGCCGTATCAGGGCCGGGGCGGCACCAGCGCAGCATCAGGGCGGTGCCAGGGCGGTGCCAGGGCGGTGCCAGGGCGGTGCCAGGGCGGCGCCAGGGTGGCGCCAGGGTGGTGCCAGGGTGGTGCCAGGGCAGTGCCAGGGCGGCGCCAGGGCGGCGCCAGGGCGGCGCCAGGGCGGCGCCATATTGCCTAACACCCGGTGAGCATGGCATTGCATATTTTAGTGCCGCTAGGTCGGCGCCAGATCGGCGCCAGATCGCTGGCAACTCACCAACCAAGGGCGGTGCCAGGGCGGCGCCAGGGCAGCACCAGGGTGCCAACCATTTTGAATGGCACCGCCGGAACAGGGTGCAAGGAGATTGCACGTGCAACAGCAGCAACCTCCTTGCGTCCAAAATTCCCAAAATGGACGCCGGGAGGTTGGAGTCCTCACGGCGACAGCACTCAATCAGGGCGTAAGGAGGGCGCAAGGAGGATGTTTTGACGTCGTGAATCGATCGTTAGCGAACGCAGGCCTCATGTGACTGGGGTATAAGTCACACTTTTCTCGATATCAGGATCATTATGCAGACATGCTTTTTCCCACGGTGGGTCAAAATGTCTGCCATGTTCAACTACATGTTTGTCAACACAAATCTCTTACTCCAATTTATGTCTGCTCTGTGTGACTTTCGAGACAAGCTTAACGTTCATATTTATTCATAGGGTTTAATGGCTCACTAACCTTCCATGATGCTCGATCATTTTGGCTAATCCACTCGATGATTTGTTGGTAACGGACCTCCCCCCTCACCCTCCCTCACCGCCCCCCCCCCCCCTCGCCGGCCCTCAGGTCTCAGCGTCCCACCAAGCCTCGTTTCAGACAACGTCATCTGGACCAGCAGACAGAGCCTTCCCCGCAGAGGTTTCCCGCGCAAACTCAATCCGGGGCAAACGACATTCGATGGAACGGGACGACGCCTAATCAAGCGCATTCCTAGAGATTGAGGGGTGCGTGTGAGGGGGTTTGTGTGTCGAGGTGGTTCTGCGGGTGTGGTGTGTGGGGTGTGCTTGTGGGAGTGTGGGTGTGGAGGTGGGGATGTGGTTAGGGGAGTGTGGGTGTGTGGGTGGAGGAGCGTGTGGATGTGGGTGTGAGGGTGTGTGTGTGGGATTGGGGGTGTGAGGATGAGTGTGGGTGTGGGTGCGAGGGTGGATGTGGGTGTGGATGTGGGTGTCGGAGTATGGGTGTGGGGGTGGATGTGGGTGTGGAGGTGGGTGTGCGGGAGTGGGTGTGGGGTGGATGTGGGTATGAGGGTGTGTGTGGGGGGGTGGGTGTGCAGGTGTAGGAGTGGAGATGAGTGTGGATGTGGGTGTGGATGTGTGGGTGTGGGAATGGGTGTAGGTTTGGCTGTGGGTGGGTGTGGGTGTGGGTGTGGGTGTAGGTGTGGGTCAGTGTGGGTGTGTGGGTGTGTACTTGTGAGTGTGGGTGTAGGTGGATGTGAGTGTAGGTGTAGGTGTGTGTGCGTCGGTGAGAAGAGGGAAAAGTTGTTCCTCAAGGTAAAATGGTGGGGTGGCTGAGGGGGATTAAGTTATTTATGTGGAAGGTTACAAAAGATGTTGCCAGTAGCAACGACTGATGGCGAACTGAACCCAATCACTGCCCCTCTTATATATACCTCCGAATTGCCGGATCTACTTCTGGTTGTTGGGACTGGCCGACACGCTAGATCACTAGATTCATTTGTGGGAGACTGTGAGTTCAATCCACGGCCGAGTCAATTACAGTAATGACTTGCAAAGTTGATACTTTTCACTGTTGAGGCTGGTATTTTGCAGGGCAGGATTCAGGCGCTGACTGGGTGGTGGAATGTCAGAATAATGTGACTCAGTGGGATATTGGGTTTAATTTCAACTCCATGTGTATGAGCATATGCAAACATGTCAGCTTAACTGGACCTTCCACAGTGAAAAATACCAACTTAAAATTCTTCATCATCATCATGCTGTTGGTCGCAATGCGACAAAGACTGCTTTTATTTCTTAACCGCCGCTATTTCGTGTGGTTGTGCATTTCATAAAAGCTGCTTGCAAAGTGTTGAAGTGCTGCTGGCTTTTGCAAGTTACTAGCAGCACTCTCTCGGGGAGCAAATAGAGGTCTCACACCGGCAAGAACACGTCAAGACAGGTGCAAACTATTTGTCCCTGGCCGGGAGATGTTGGGAGTTCCCTTCATCACTGCCCTTAATGCTGCCATGGAAGCATGGTTTTCTGTTAGGGTTTGCTCCCTTAACCTTTGGTTCTATCAAGAACCTATACCACAAGGCAGTGGTTTGTAATTAGATGCCACGAAATAAGGTGCCATCAAGTGAACTTTGGATGTAATTAAGGTTAGGTTTTACTAAATGCCCGAACAGGATGGCTGAATGATTTGAGCATCCATATCCTGTGTTGTTACATAGTGGGATTCGAACCTTCAAATGACCTACAAATTGATACTTGTCGCTACCCAGCCTGGCGCTCGGCATTGCTTGGTAGGGAATGGAGCGGTGAAATGAGGAAGACCAATTTTCCGCGATTGCAATGTTCCCTGCTTAAAGCTGCATAGTCTGATGAAACATCACATTTTCAAAACCCAACTAATTATCTAGATTTGATTCTACATATATAACTTAGATACTGATGCAACAATCGCTGCCACATAGAAGAGAATACTGAGGAAATTTAACAGAACCTGTTACTGCTAAAGCCTATGATGTCAAGAGATTTGGCATGCTTGCCAAAACTACTTTTACATGTCTGCACTTCAAATATCTAAAAGAAATTACCCCTTTAAGATAGTAACTACTTCAAACTTAAGGAAGGTAGCCAATAACAATAAATTAATAATATTTATATCAGAATAATGACAGAAACTCAAAATCATCAGACTACGGAACTTCTATCAACTACAGTACAGACAAAACTGTTGCCTCCAAGTTATAGCTGTTTTGCAGCTGTTCAGAGAAGATGGAAGAAAACGAATCGGAAAGTGGACAAAGAAGTGGGCTGGCAAATTGAGTATTTTCTACTGCATCTGGACTCTCCCTTGATGTCGGTAACCATGGTTACCTTTGAGATGCTCCCCCCGTTGCCTGTCCGAATCAGAGATACAAGGATACCAGTATTCAAACAGACTTTGCAAGCAGTTCAACTAGGTCGTGACTGTAACACAAATACAGCAGCTCCACTCAAAGCTTTATGCGTGTTAGTTATACGCGAGAAGGGTTCATGCGCAAAATCCCAACAAATCCATTCTACTTGTTTTCTGCAAATTAGAATTTAGTTTCATGCTTTCTAGTTAAAGTTGGGCAATTTCATATTGAGTAGGGAATTATATAGGGGATGTGGCAACTTCCGTGACAAAAATAGATTTGATTATCGGAATAATGGCAGCTTCAGTTGAAATGCTGTACTCATGGTTTCATTTCGGCCCGGATTGCGCTTGTTGGTTCTTGCGCCTGAACCCTTCAGATGGTTCCACTCACAATCTTACAATTGTTGGCATTCTCTGATTCTTAGCGGTATTTTATGTGAGTGTTAGCACATTACAAAAATTTATGCGTCTTCAGCGACACATGTGATCGGTGATGCATACATACCAGATGCGGTGACCGAATGAGCTGAGCATGCGCATCTCATACAGTAGGTCATGGGTTTGAACCTTGGCCAAGTCAATCCAAAGAGTTTTAAATGTATACAGGTCACTACCCACCAATGAGGGAAACCAAGTGTCTATCAGTAAGGCTTCCCCTGTTTAATTTAACATTATAAAATGTTGATTGAGGCTGTATTTATACTGTCCATAGCATATAAGCCTGGGTATTCAGGCTTGTTTTCAATGCTGGCCAGCTGTAGTGTTGGTGTTATCTTACCACACAGTGGCTGCTGATAAGGTATTTGATTGCCTGCATTTCAGCAGCAGATAGATAGTTGGTTGGTCTGGTTAGTAGTCTATGTTAATTATTTTGGATTTTCTAGGCATATATGTGTTTTATTTGTTCTACTCTTACTACTAGACTAGCCTACTCCTATTTACATATCATAGGCTTCTACGTAGCTGTGTGGTGTGCTATCTGGCTAGTTTTGGCATGGTTACCTTCCATTGGGCGTCCCACTGGTGGGCCGTGACATATCACATGCCCCTTTGCAGTGCAGCTTAGTGGGGGTTTCCTAGCCTTATTTTGCACAGATATTGAGGAATGTAAAAAGAGAATTGGCAAATAATTGTTCAATTTACAAACTGATTGCTCTCATTTGTCTGACCCTCAGATGACACAGGAGCACTGCGATATCAGGACACCCTTGGTCTTAATGTAGAATTGTAGTGCATGGTGAGGTGCGAAAGGCCATACTTAAATATCAATTTTAAGTGACTAAGTCACTTATGAGAGACTATGCATATACAGCATTGATAATCAAAGTCACATAATTATGTCACAATTCTCAGACAACCCTACATCATGGGATAATCTACTGCTGTTGTTGATGCACGTGAGCACTTGTATAAATCTCTTATTTGGGATATCTTTTCAAAAACACAATTTTCCTTTGAATTACATTACTTAAAGTTGCATAGTCCGATGGTTTTGAGTTTCTGAAATTTTCTGAGATAAATACATTAGGTTGATCGTTATTATGTACCTTACTTTAGCTTAAGGGAACTTTAATTTAACTGGCTAACTTTGGAGATATTTGAAGTGGAACCATGCAAAATTAATTTTGGTGTGCACACCAAAACTCTCACCCCATAGGCTTCTGCAGCAACACGTTATTTTCAATTGCGTCGGATTCCCTTCTCTGTGGTGACAAATGTGTGATAAGTGCACCAGTATCTAAGTTAGATATGTAGAATCACATTTAGATAGTTGTTTAGATTTTGAAAACTTTATATTTTCACCGGACTATGCAGCTTTAAAATTGTATGGTCCGTTAAAGCATCACATTTTCCAAACCAAAGCACTCCTCTAGATTTGATTCTACAGATCTAACTTAGATGCATATGCACTTATTAAGCATTTCTTGCCACATAGAATGGCATATTGAATCAATTTAGTAGAACCTGTTACTGCATAAGTCTATTGTGTCAGAGTGTTGGTGTGCTTGTCAAAACTAACCTGACATGTTTACAATTCAAATATCGCAAATGTTAGCTATTTAACAGAACAGTTACTTCAAACTAACACAAGGTAGGATATCAAAATAAATTTAATATATTGATCTCAGAAAAATTACTAAATCCGAAGACCATCGGACTTTGCAACTTTAATTGCCTGATATTGAATTTCTTCATTTGTATTGCATTACAAAATAGATTAATAAATACATTCATTTGAATTATCTATCAAAATCCCATGGAAACATATACCTTAATTATAATGGGATTACATAATAGCCTGAGAATAGCTAACCTTCATTTGAATTTCATAATAAAATACCCTTTAATTATTACCTTCATTTGGTTTGCTTTACAAAATAGCCTGATAATAGTTATCATAATTTGAACTGTATAATAAAATAGCATAATTATTAGTACCTTCATTTGAATTGCATGAGAAATTGTCCCAATAATATTAATTAGCATCATTTGAATTGCGCTAGTAAATACTCTAATACTAATTACCTTCATTTGACATTCATTACAAGTTTTCTACTTAAGACATACGATCCGGACTTAATTACCCACTCTTGAAAGTTGTTGCCAGAACACCTGTTAGTCAGACTCTACACCAGGGGCCATATGCATGAATAATTATTTATCGGCTCCGGTGTTAAGGGCTGGGTTCAGGTTAGCTAACGTTGGTGTTGGGAAGGTGTTGGGAAATGGGTCACGGGGTATGTACAGTGCCAAAGCATGGTGGTGTTAGCTAACCTAGCAGTTATTTATAGATTTGGGATATCCCTCTGAGCCTGTTGCCGGCGAGCACCGCTATTTCACAATATCCCTGCTGGTGGCGTTAATATCGGTTCAATTATTGGTTTATTTGACCAAAATCTGGCAGCGGCATTAATATCGCTTTGATTTCTGGTTTAATTTGGCCAAATTTTGATTAATGTTATTCTTTCGGCGGCGGTGGCAGCTGCGGCGGCAGCGATTTGTTTTGTTTACATTCAACAATATTGCCACCGATGTAGTGGCAACATTAATATTCCTTCGATTTTGGGGTTAATTTAACCAAATATCACTTTTTGAGGATTTTCTTCTGTAAAATATGATAGCATTGAATAGATTTGGGCATAATCGGTACCTAACACGGTCCTTACACCTGGTACAGAGTGGTGTTAGCCTACCCGATCTTAAACTCACAGTGTTTCCGTAACACTGCTCCATGCATAGCGACTTTTCGCCGCTAAACTAGAAATCCCGTCCAAAACGAGTTTTTTGGCTCGCTAACACCGCTCCATGCATACGGGCCCAGGTTAAGCAACACAGAAGACACCCCTATCCACCACCACCACATCCTATTTCCCATCCCCTTGACTCGCTACTGCGACTGAGTTCAATCATATCCACTGCTACCTCCCGCTGCTCCTAAAAATAGGCCTACATACTTCCCATTCAGAAGGTCGGGGGTTAGAATCTCGGCCGAGTCAAACCAATGACTTACAAAATTGATAATTGTCGCTACCTCGCCTGGCACTCGGCATTAACAGGACTGGTTAGCCCGATATCAGGATAATGTAACTGAGTAGGAAATTGGGTCATGCGGCCAACAGCATGGTCTCCCAATCTGACATCACTGTGACATCGCCATGAGTGTGCGCTGTCACATGTGGGTACCCATCCAGACATCACCTTAGATGTTGCCAGGATGTAAAACCCCGAGAAAGAAATAGGTCCTACTCCCCAAAACACTAACACTCTGACAATCTGAATCCAACCCTGTCTACATCAACTGATAACATTACCATAACTACAGACAATACAGATTTTCACATTTTCAAGTCAGGATTCAGTAGATTCAGATGGCTAGTCATTATGCGAACGTTGAAGTGTCAACATCAGAAACAATTACAGAAAAGGGAATGGTTTTTCTCTCAGGAGGTAGTTTTCATGAAGGTCGCCATTTTGAAAATCCAATTCTCCATAGATTTGAAGAAGGTGATCTTCTCCAGGCTTCTTCAAAGCTGTCCGACTGTCACTGAGGGGAAGTGTGGGAGGACGGACTGTCAGCAGCAAGCGGGGAGGGCCTTACAGCCAAGTGGGGGGGGGGGGGAAGGGAGCAGGGGGTAGGTGCAGGGGGGGGGGGGGTCAGGGGGCAGGGGGGGATGCGGTGAGTGTGACCGGGGGTAGGAGGGCGGTTGGAGGGGGCGAGGGGAGAAACGCGGGAGGGCGAAAGTAGGGGATTGGGAGAGGTGGAATGGTAGAGAGAGGGTAGGGCAGGATTGGGAGAGGTGAGGGGTGAGGCGGGGCTGGGCTGGGCGTGGAGGGGTGGGGCTGTGTTTGTGGGGCGGGGTGGGGCAGGGTGGGGCAGTGCGGAGCGGTGAGGTGCAGTGCGAGCCGGCTGTGGGGTTGGACACACTACTGATATTACAACAAACGTCGGAAACCCTTCACATACAGGCACATCACGCCCATTCCCTGCGTCGTGCGCAATCACCTCGCGCAGGTTGCGCACAATGTACGTCACTTCCGGTTTCCTTTGCGAACCATGTCACCGGGCCTCTATTTTTGCTATTAAAAAAAACAACCCACACACAAAACACACAGAAGAAATGCATCAGAAGGAGGCGAACCACCTTTATATTGGCAGGGATCCAGTCCTGATTGATATGACCTTAAATGTTGCAAGGGTGTAAAACCACCAAGAGCCAACCTGTGGTCCAGTCCTTATCTGACGCTAGATGTTGCTAGGGTGTAAAACCCTAATGAGAAGATATCCAAAACATACTTCAGTACTAATGTGATCCTAAATGTTGCTTGGGTGAAAACCCCTGTTATGGGGCTGTCACACTACGAGGTAACGACGTCGGCGTAGGGAGAACGTGAAGAACGTTGAACTTCTCGGCGTGGTATGCAAATTTTGGCACAAGTTGAACGTGGATGCAGCATAGTGGACGAGAGGGTAACGGCGGTAAAGCGTAGTGATATCGTCATTCAACGAGAGAGGACAACGTAATGATGCTCACAGAACGTTATGAACGTTATTCCCTTGCCAGAAGAATGCTACGTGACGTTATATATGTTATGAGATGTTGAACGTACATTGAATGCACATTCTCCTGACATTCTCCTGGCATTCTCCTGACATTCTCCAGACGTTCTCCTGACATCCTCCTGACGTTCTCCTGACGTTCCCATTACGCCACATGGACGTTTCCACCAGCTTTAATGTGGGTCAACGAGTGGAACGTAGTGGAATGTAGTGGAACGTAGTGAGGAACGTTTGACTAACATCTGTTTAACGTCATTGACGTTCGCCGAACGTGTACAGAACGTACAGCAAACGTAAACCCTTACGTTCGCATCACGTCAAAAGTGTTGAGCAGGTTCAAAACCTTGACGCGCGCCGACGTAACACAATGTAATGTGATGTAGCTCGACGTCATACTGACGTCATCATAATGTAATCCAACGTAGGTCAACGTAATGACGAAACGTGATCATGTCAGGCTTACGTTTGCTTGTTACGTCGTAGTGTGACAGGGGTATAACGCAGACATCCAACACGTGATCCTCTTCTGATATGACCCTAGATGTTGCTAAGGTGTAAAACCAGGGGCATAGCCAGGTTCGAAAGTTTTGAATGGAAACATATAACAAAATAACCCTACGACTCATCCCAAATAACTAAAAATGTATTCTAAATTTCTATTTTGTATTTAACATTAAAACATAAACAAGATACATGTTGAAAGGAAGTACACAGTTGTTTTTCTGTATTTAAAATCAAAACGCAAAGAGTTCAGCCGCAAAACCATGTAAACGCCAATCAAAAAATGTAGCTTAAATCAAAGAGTGTTACCTGAAAATAATTTAAATTCTGACTAATTCCACTTTTCATATCATCACATGGTTATGGAGCAACGAATAAAAGAGTAAGAATATGAAAAGAATTAACTTTTCGAGGGCTTGATTCCAACGTTTGTCTCCATTTTTGGATTGACGTTTACGTGGTTTTGCGCCTGAACTCTTCAATACAATTCTTATCATACAAGGGCACTAAAGCGATACAAACTTGTTGAAAAGACACCAACTTAGAAGAATACACTGAAGGGGAGTGGTCGTACCCCTACCCCCTCTAACCAGCTACAGCACTGGTCACATAGCCGTTAGTCAACGTAGTTGAACGTCGGTGAACGTAGTGGAGTACGTGGGTCAAACGAGGTGTAAGTTTGTCAAACTACATTGAAATACATTAAGGTACGGCAGGTTTTGGTTGATGAGCCACCAAATGATACGGATAAATATGTTATGGTATGGATGCCGGTACATTCAACTACATTCAACTAAGTTCAACTACTTTCAACTACGTTAGCCTGCACTACGTTTAACTATGTTAAGCTATGTCCACTAACGGCTATGTGACCACTGCAGGCGCGATGTGGAACGGCCATGTTTTTGTGTGGGTCAAAGTATGCTAGAGTATGCTGGAGTACATTGAGAGGTATGTTCTACTGCATTCGCCACAGTACGTTAGTATCATGGATGCAAATTCAGCCTCTAACGTACCACTCTTTTGAACATGTCCCAAAATAAAATCGGAGATCATGGCTCACCCACATTATTACAATGTTAACATCAAGGACAAGAATGGATGCCAGTACGTTCAACTACGTTCAACTACATTCAGCTACTTTCAACTACGTTAGCCTCCACTATGTTCACCTCTGTCCACTAACGGCTATGTGAAAAGGGCTTACATCACCGTAAAACCCAAACAATCAAGATAACCCCAAACATGTTGTAACATATTCCGATATTCGGCATAGGGGGGAATGCAAATGTTCTATTACTGACCGGTGTACGTGACCAGGTGCATGTATGTATATATATATATGTATGGTTGGTGGCGCCTGAGTGGGATGTAAATAGACATCATGGTGATGGCAGGTATGGGTTTGTGTGCACTCAGGGTATACCCCCTCTGCTGGGATAGGGATCACCACACTCAAAGGTCAAGGTTGGTGGTGGTTAGCAGACCACTGGTATCCATGGGGACCATGAATGCTAGATCCCTATAGGTAGGGCTAAGAATGCTTGTTTCCCATTGGGGGAAAGGGTGGGGTGATACTCTACAATGATCCCATGTAACCATATAAATAATAAACCAGAGGGCCTGACTCTCTCTTCTTCTTCTTTACACTTTATACTCTTCCTTTCTCTTTGTCTGCATTGATTTCACCATAGCCTGCCAACACAGCCACAGATTCGAGCCTTAGCCTTTACATAATTGGTGACCACAACGAGTGGATTAGTCGAATGGACTTTACAATGTGGTCCATTGCTGGGTTGTTTAAAAAAAATGTTTCGTAGATTAGTTACCTAGTCTGATGGTTTTGAGATTCTCTCATTTTTCTGTTATAAATATATTCAAATGATTGGTATAAATGACCTTACTTTTAATTTTAAATGGCTAACTTTATAGATATTTGAATTGCAATCATGCAGAATAAATTTGGGCAACCATGTCAAAACACTAACTCCATAGACTTGAGCAGTAACCAGTTTGATTAAATTCGCTCAGTATTCCCTTCTATATGGCAAGACATGCATCAAGTTGCATAGTCCGATGGTTTTGAGTTTCTGTCATTTTCTGAGTTAAATATATTAAATTGATTGTTATAGCCTCCCTTACTTTAGTTTTAAGTAACTTTGATTTTAAATGTCTAACTTTTGAGATATCTGAAGTACAACTATCCACAAATAATGTTGGCAAGCACGCCAAAACTCTGACACGATGGGTTTCTGCAGTAACAGGTTCTATTAAATTGGCTCTGTATGCCCTTCTATATGGTGAAAAGTGTTTAATAAGTGCACCAGTATCTAAGGTGGATATGTAGATTCAAATCTGGATAATTGTTTTGGTTTTGAAAATGTTATGTTTTCATCAGACTATGCAGCTTTAATAAGTGATTCAACATCTAAGTTAGATATATGTAGAATACAATCTAGGTGAGTGTTTTAGTTTCAAAATTGATGGTTTATCGGACTATGCAGCTTTAAACAGGAGACATTTCAATCGCGGACAATTCGTCTTCCTCATTCCACTGCTCCTTGTCCTCGTAGCGCCAAGCGCCAGGCTAGGTAGCGGCAAGTATTAATTTGTGTTTAGGTTGTTGACTCCGGTGCAATTATGTTTCTGACTTATAACGCTCCCCTTCCCTTTCGCGCCACAACAAAAGGAAACACAGAATGAAGATGGCGGTGGGAGAGGGACACTCGGGATGTGGCCTTGGCACTCAAGGCTAAGCCGGAATGCAAATTAAATCCTATTCGATCTGCAGTGATCGATGTAATCCAACTAGAAGCAGTACTTGGTAGAGCCAGGCTCAACCCATTGACCTATATAGGATTCAGGATACAAGAAGTGATGGATATTACTCTAGGAATACAACAACTGCGCAAATTGTGGATTTATTTACTTGTAAGCTGAGCGTCAGCCTCCCTTTTTGGCAGGTCGTGGGATTCGAACCCTGATCGAGTCAAACCAATGACTTACAATTGTTAACTAGTGATGAAGCAATGTGGATAGATAGACAGACACCAGGACAAGACAGGTAAAAATCACGGTATCAATCAGTCAAAGAGATACATTATATCAACATTTGAGTATTAATTCAGCCTACAAGACAACTCAAAAAACAGTTGGAAATAACAAAATTTATTCAAAATTAATCTATACTCGAGGAGCGATAATCAATAACTCGGCAATAAAGCCTTAGTGAAAATCATGAGGAGCTCGTGTAGCGTACATAGCAGGATACTTGTAGTTCACAATGTTCAACATGTATGTGACGAGTGCGCAGTTGACCGTAGTAGGCCGCGAGTACTGTTATCAATGAGAAAAGCGCACATGTTACATATCAACAACTTAATTAAATCATGTATACAGGGACATGGCATATGAGTTAAGTAGCAGCTCTCAACCCCGGGAGGGTGGGTGGCAAGCGCTGTTGACTCGATGGTGCCGGAGCGAAAAGTGAGGCGAGGGAGGGCATATGTTAATTAGGAAGGATCGTGGGAGGGAGGGGGGAGTTGCATCGTGGCCAAATTACACATGTTGACCTCGCCAACATATGCGTTGTGGGGGTTGATGAAAATGGGAAATATTGTGCCTAGAGCGGGACTCGAACCCACATCTCTTTGCATTCCGGGCCAGTGTGCTAACCATTACAATACCTAGGCTCCCTGATATCACCATACTACCCATGCCTACCTCTCTATGCGGCTCCTTGCCTGAGAGGTCAGTGCAGACCACTACAGTATCATCAATCAGTGTTAAGGTGAGGAACAGTTATTACTAAGTGTTCCCAGCAATGACTCAGAATGAGAGCCCCGACGCTCATTCCACCGAATAAAAAGAGCCATCTATTCAGAGAAATAAATATATTTTGACTAAATATTAAAAAAACAAACAAACAACCGAATAAACTTTGAATACAAACTTGAAAGAAGAGAAAAACAAGATGGTTGGCTTCTGTGTGCTGCGCAGTGCCGTCTACGCAGCGGGCGTTCCGTGGTTCAGTTAAAGTTGCATCGTCCAATGAAAACATCACATTTTCAAAACCAAAACACTTATCTAGAAACCATTACTGTTACAGTCTGGTGTCAGAGTTTTGGCATGCTTGCCAACATTATTTTGGCATGTTTTGATGTCAAATATCTCCAATCTTAGCCATTTAAAATTGAAGTTACTTGAAACTAAAGTAACGTAGATTATAACGATTAGTATAATATTTTGGTCGCAGAAAATAGCAGAAACTCAAAAGCATCGGACTGTGTAACTTTAATCACAAGGCACTGGCGTCCCAATTCGCAGCCAGCTCACTTTAACAACCTCACAAATTGACCAGAAGGAGACACTTCACAGATGGACAGACAACGGCGAGACATAATCTGGGAGTCTGCTAATAACACCGACCAGACAGGATGGCCAAATGAGTAGAGCGTCCGTCTCCCGCTTTGGTAGGTCGTGGGATTTCTGTGTTCGAACCAAAGGGTTTGAGTCAAACAAATGACTTAAAAATGTATACTTGTCGCTTCCTAGCCAGGCGCTCAGCATTTTTAGGATAGGGCAAGGACTGGCTGGCTTTGTGTCAGGATAATGTGACTGAGTGGGATGTTAGCTCATGGTGCTGGCGACCTAGTCTCACAGTGGGGCAGCACTATAAAGTCACCATGAGTACGCACTGTCACAAGTCAGTACCCCTCCTGATATGACCTTAGATGTTGCCTTGACGTAAGACTCCAACAACCAAACAAGCTAATAATACCACGTGACCACTGACCCAGATTCTAGACTTAATCAGGGGGGCGTTAGAGGCTGATGAGGGAGGTGTGTGTGGGGGGGGGGGGTTGAGTGGGAGGGCGGGGGGTTTCCCCCTTTGGGCATTTGAGACATAACGGCCATACTTTGAAACTACCAGACTGAATTATCGCCAGGCCTCCCAATAATTACCCTCACTCCCATCGAGCCCAATCTTTGCCATCCCAACACTTCCATCTCTACCTCCTACCATCCCTTCTTCTTTCATTCGTTCCATTTTTACTTCATGCATTCCTTCTTTCATTTCTTTCTTTCTTTCTTTCTTTCTTTCTTGCTTTCCTTCCTTTATCTTTATTCGTTCGTACCTGCTTCCCCTTCTTTCCTTTCTTATTTCCTTCCTACTTTACCACCTTCCTTCCTTTTTTCTTTCCGTCCTTCCTCTCACCGTCACTTCTTTCCATTCACTATTCCTCCCTTCTTCCATTCCTTCCCTCCTCCCTTCTTCGTTTCTTCCATTCCTTCCCTTCTTCCCTTCTTCCATTCCGTCCCTCCTCCCTTCTTCCTATCTTCCATTCCTTCCCTCATCCGTTCTTTCCATCTTCCATTCCTTCCCTCCTCCTGTCTTCCCTTCTTCCATTCCTTCCCTCATCCGTTCTTTCCATCTTCCATTCCTTCCCTCCTCCTGTCTTCCCTTCTTCCATTCCTTCCCTCATCCTGTCTTCCCTTCTTCCATTCCTTCCCTCCTTCCTTATTCCCTTCTTCCATTCCTTCCCTCCTTCCTTCTGCCCCTCTTCCATTCACCCTTCCTCCTTTCTGTGTGTCCTTTCTCCCTTCTTTCATTGTTCCCTTCCTTTTCCTTCCTCTTCCTTCCTTCTTTTCTTCCAGCCGTCTTCTCCACCCTCCTTCGCTCCATCATTCCTTCCCTTCCTACCATATTTCCTTCCCTAATTCCTTCCTCCTTTCATCCGTCCCTCATTCCTTTCTTTCTTCGTTCTCTCTACTTCCTTCCACCATTCCTTCTCCCCCCCTCCCTACCCCAAACCCTCTCCCCCTCCACCGCCATGCCCCCTCTACTCCCCGCCTCTTTCTAACCCAATCCCCTTTTCCCCTTCCCGGCCATGCCCCCCCCCCCCTTCCTTCACCATACCCATTCCATACCCCACGGAGGGCGCATCGATCGATTATGGTGGATCACGTCACGTGTTTAAGCCCATGTGATACACCGGTCCGGGTACCACCGTTATATAGCCACGTCAGA
The DNA here is from genome assembly GCA_030323885.1 of Branchipolynoe longqiensis. Classification (NCBI taxonomy): domain Eukaryota; kingdom Metazoa; phylum Annelida; class Polychaeta; order Phyllodocida; family Polynoidae; genus Branchipolynoe; species Branchipolynoe longqiensis. The sequence continues at coordinate 4,699,635 of CM059196.1, forward strand.
AACAACTCGCAAACAATCCCTCCAAACAAACCAACTAAAAGTAATAATAGTATCACTTTAATTAGGTCACTATCTTTTCCCCATATATGCACAAGCCACACCTCACCTACTTGGCATCTCGCTAACGTTTTAAGGTGCATGGTCCAATGAAACATTTTTTTCAAAAGCTAAATGCTTACCTACATTTGATTCTATTTACAGTATAAACCTCGTTAAACCAAGCTCTGTTAAAACAAATGATCGGTTAATTCAAACTTGTGTTGGCATTCCGGCAAAATACTACCATTTATCATATATAGAAGTTGGTTAAACCAAAGTCGGTTAATCCAAATAATCGGTTAATCCAAACAAAATTGTCGGACCCCCTAGGCCACTTCCGGTACAGTTAATCCAAACTTGCATGTGGTTATAAGGTCAGAATCAACTCTTTTATATGGTAAATGGTAGTATTTTGCCGGGCCACCAAAACAAGTTTTGATTAACCCATCATATGGTTTAACCGAGCTTGGTTTAATGGGGTTATACTGTATATACATAAAAAACAATAATCAAAGTGTCCACATACATTGTATATTACATGTGCAATACATGCTTACTCGAAGTCAAAGTCAAAGCCAAAGTTTGGTAAAACCAATGATCGGTTAATCCAAACAAATTTCCAGGACCCCTTCAACTTTGGTTTCACGGGGTTATACTGTATCTAACTTAGGTACTGGTTCATTAACTAATTATGCTTTGGGACACCGTATACCAAATAATCAGTGAAGTTATGACCCCATCGCTTTGAGCGCCTACTTTTAGACCACTAACCAATTAGGTCAAGCATGTGACCCATCATTTGTCTTGCGCTCATTCTAAGGGGACCTGGTGCCAGTGGTATATCACAAGTTATTCAACTCACCTACAAACAATTATATCAGGAAATACAATACAAAGCTCACCGAAAAGAATGCTAAGGTCAGCAATAATTACCTCTAAGGTTACCTGAGGTCATTGTTACCCTGAGAGCTCTGAGAGGGAACGCTTACATAATTTTCCAGCATATTAACTTATGATATGCTTCGAGCAAAATCACTCATGATATACTACTGTCGTGGGGGGTGATGAAAATGGGAAATATTGCACCTAGAGAGGGATTCGAACCCACATCTCTTTGTATTCCAGTGCAGTGTTGTAACCATTACATTACCTAGGCTCCCTGATGTCACCACACTACCCACGCTTACTTGTCTATGCGGCTCCTTGTCTGGGAGGTCAGTGCAGACTACTACACTACTGTACGCAATCAAGTCGCCATTGACATTGCATGGAGGCCGATTGATTGATTGGTTCTTGGGAGATTTATATCCTAGCAACATCTAAGGTTACAACAGAACAGGTTCCGACGGCGCAACTTTAAATCTAATGGTCAAAAACACAAAGGTTATATATATTGTAGATGCTGTTGGGGTGTTTTAAATGCACAACTACAAACTGACACAACATTATCAGATAACTTCCCTGTTTGATTTTTTTTACCGATGCTTGGTCCTTGTGTTTTCTTTTATTTAGCTCTTATGAAGGTTGCTTGGTGGAGTTTTATGCCCTGGCAACATCTAAGGTCATATTAGCAGGTACTCCAAAGTGACATATTTTAACCCTTTTTAAAACACTTCAATCTCCACTAATTCTGCTTCGTTTGAAATATAAATTATATGAAATTAAAGCTTATTCTTTTGTCTTTTAGGATATCTGATTTTTAGTTAGCATTATGAAATAAATTAGAGTCAATGGAAACTTGTTTGGGGGTACCATCGGCAGGTCTGTGCATGCTCGCCGAATTTGTTTTCATCCAGTCTGAGCTACTTCCTTCCCTAAAATTGATACCTTGGTGAGCACAGTGACCTGAGCTAAAAATATCCACTAATGAAAGACAGAGAAGAAACTAGGCTTCAGTGGCATATCAAGCATGGCTGTTTTTAAGTGGGAAATTTGATTGAACTGAAGGAATGAAAACATTAACACATCAATCCTCCTTGAAAATTGATCAGGATCGTGCTGAAAATGATATCATCAGAAAGCTCAAGTCTTCCTCTACCTAACCAGAACAATATTTCGTTGAGATTTATATCATGCTCATCAAGGTTGGCCTGAGAACTGACTGTGTATTCCCATCTTTGCACTGGAGCAACAAATATGGTGTCGATTGAAGCTACAGTGTCAACAGAAAACATGTACGATCATATAGAGCTTTTGATTTAGATTATTTTCGAATAAAAATTAGAGTGATAGTGTAAGAAGAACAGAAGTTATGATGTTTTCAAGAATTTATCATTTACCCTGCTTATATTGAGTAGAAATTAAGGAATTTAGGAAGTTTAGCATGAAATACCTGAATGAATAACAAAGATAATTGTCTGAAAACAATTGAGCCTGCTATTTGTGCTATAGAGAGTGAGATTCTTTAATATTAGACAAATTATATGCAACATAGCTTCTGGGACGGGGCCTTAAAAACCTAGATTTGGCTAATTTGGAAATGTGCACAAATAAGTGCAACAAAAATGGATGTTTAAAACCTCATAATTTTGGAACTTATCAAGAGATCTATATAGATTGTATATAGCTGGAATCGGATTTAAAAGATCTATACACACTATATACTTTCAAACAGTGAAACATTAAAATAAAAAATCACTTTGGAGTACCTAACATTAGGATGAGTACCGACTTGTGACAGTGCGCACTCATGGCAATGTTATAGTGCTGCCCCACTGGGAGACCAGGCCGCCAGCACCATGACCAGATATCCAACTCAGTCACATTATCCTGACACTGAGCCAACCAGTCCTTGCCCTATGCTAATAATGCCAAACGCCTGGCTAGGAAGCAACAAGTATCAATTTTCAAGTCATTGGTTTGACTCGGCCGGGATTTTAACTCCCGACCTTCCGAACGGGAAGCCTGCACCCTTCCAGTTAGGCCACCTAGTCCTGTACCTCTTCTGAACAGGAGGGGAAAACACAAATAACAGACACTTGGATGACCAAGCCTAGCGGCCACCAATAGAACTAAGGTAACAAGTCTCCTGTGAGGAGGGATGAAAAGAACTGTTCCTGCTGGTAAAACACTAAGAACTGACGGACACCAATACTCTCTTTGGAACGCAGTATACCTGGATTTCTGGTTGGGGTGGGGCGAAGTTAGCATGGCTGTAATTATTTGCGGGTTTGGACATTTTTCAAGAAGTGACATTCTGTTAGAATGGTGGTGACGGTGCAGTGTGAGACAGCCCTGTGGAGTTGAAACAATCAGGAGGGTTTTCTTTGTGTTTTGTTGTTGTGCTTTGTTGTTGCGTATTTCGCTGTATTATTTATTATTCTCTTCGTTGTAGTTCTTTGGGGAATTTTGGTGTATTTAATTAGTTAACAAAATTGTTTTTCTCTAAAACAATTTATTCAGAATAGTTTTCAGCACCGAGGCATTTGTATCCGAGTAGTCTTGGTCTTCGCTCTGAAGTGTGCGACATTGAAAAGGTCAGTGCTATGTCTGGACTGTATATAGATGCCATCCCCCATGTCGCGGAAAGCCTCATCGAGCATTGCTGATAGGAAGATGGAGAAGAGCATGGGGGCCAGTACACAACCTTGCTTGATACATTTCATGAAAGCTGCCTGCAAAAGTGTTGAAGTGCTGCTGGCTTTTGCAAGTTACCAGCGGCAATCTCTCAGGGAGCAAATAGAGGTTTCACACTGGCAAGAACATATCAAGACAGGTGCAAAACTATTTGTCCCTGCAGTGGCTGGTCGGGAGATGTTGGGAGTTCCATACATCAACCACCCTTAATGCTGTCACAGTGACATGGTTTTCTGTTCAGGGTTTGCTCCCTTAGCCTTCAGTTCTGTCAAGAACCTGTACCACAAGGCAGTGGTTTACAACTCTACAGGGTAGGGGCGTCAAACTCCCTGACGTATTGCTATACCTGCAACAATAATATATTATAATAATAGCAATTCCATTCTGTGCCTTTATACTCACATAATGCCTATGCATCACGGATATAAGCGCTTATGTTAGTCAGACATTTTTTGTGTCTGCGGAAATAGTGATAGTTTCATTATCCCCTGTGCCAATTAATATTACCAAACATGGTGAGGTTTTAGAAGAATGGTAGCCGCCGAACTGAGACGAAATGAAAAAAATATATATTTAGCTCTATATCTACATATATAAATATATTCATATATAGCGGCGGAAAAGATATATATATACATAAAGCAAAGATAAAATTGTGGGCAGAGTGAGTGTGCGCCACCAGACAAGTTGCAGCATTTGAAGGGAGGGGGCCAACAATGGGCCCGGTTGCATAATATATGAACAATTTAATAACAGATCACTATAGTAGATGAGTAAGGGATATAATAGGGTGTGGAAGCTTCCGATTAATTATACTTGTATAATGCGTATACATCACATAATATGTCCTTCTGATTTACTAGTGAATACCGACCACTAATTGTTGTTTGTTCTTTGTTTAAAAAGAGTTCGCGAAACAAAGCCAGCGCATGACCAAAAATGCCACATTATCCTCCTCTAGGGAGAACGGTGAAATTTCAGTGAATAAACACTGAAATTGAGTGAATTTGATCAAAAGCAGACAACATTTCTTCGGAGCAGCTGCTGAAAGAAGCGATTAGGAGAGGCGGCGCTGAGTGCACCTCCCAACTGAGACGCAGATGAGAGCTTTGATGTGCAGAGAGAACTTCTGTGGGCCTTCTTCTGTTAGACGTGCTGGGTGACCTTTTGTCCCTAAGTGGTTCACACAGCCTTCACACTTTAATCCTGCAGCGTTTGTTAGATGTAGATTCAGGCCTCTTTGGCAGGAGAGCACAAGCGATTCGGCCGCCAAGGAAATGGCGTACACGATGTAGATTCATGTATATATATATATATATATATTTATATATATATCTATATATATGTTATAATACGATACATGGTACCAAAAGTGTGTCATTCATGACATGGATATCAAAGGTCAAAACCCACTGAAAATCAATCAATGATTTACATTTACTTCAAGAAAATTAGTGACCATGTCTAATAGACATTATCCTAGCACAAATATATTAGTTTAAGGTTGATTAGTATTCACCATGTTCCTTTAATTCACTGTTTGAATAAATGTTCATCACACAGAATTTGTCTAAATTGCATTATTTCAGGAGCAATGCAAGCTATGCCAAAAATATCCATCGGATCATTATTGCAATGTATAAAGTCATTGAAACTGAGAAGAAATATGGTGACTTTATTTATTCATGCTGTTGTGTGTGCCTTTGAATGTTTGTCACAGTGATGGACATTATGGGTGACAAACGTTACGGCATCCTTAGGTCACTAAAATTTCATAAGAAATTAATTATCCTTACAATTGTTTTTAGTATAGGTGATTAGGTTCCTTTATATGACTTCTGCACCCACAACGACTCCATTATCAGTCTTAATGACTAGAAATTGCCTATTCAATATTACCAGTCAGAAATGTCATGTTTTTGGTTACCATTTTGATGTTTTCTTTAGAAGACTAATGTCCATAACATGTTAAGTCTTTAAATAAACACTACCAAATTGCATGAAGTATGTCTCCTATCCCAAAACTATATGTTAGACAAAAGATGAGTGATATTAATGCACAGATAGCTGTGCTAACACAACATTAAATGTAGTGTCTGCATTCTCTGCAGTATCGTATTTTTAACATATATGCTGCCTATTTAATGTATTAAATGTATATATCAATATGAATAAATATAAATATATATACATCTCCACAAATATATACAAATATATAACAATTTATAAAAATATATAGAAATATACTAAGGTATATAACAATATATATATATAAATATAAAACAATATATACAACTAGAAAACATATAAACACTATATACACATATATACAAATATATACAAATATATACAAATATATAAACATATATCAAAATATATAAAAATTGATAAAAAATATATAAAAATATATAAAAATATATAAAAATATATATAAATATATACACAAATATATAAAAATATAAAACAATATAGAAAACTAAAGAAATATATACAAATATGCAAAAATATATAAAAATATATAAAAATATTGAAACATAGAGAGAAATATGGCCAAATATAGACAAATATAGAAAAATATGGTGAAAACAAAAAATATATGGACAAATAGAAAAAAATGCAAAAAATATGGACAAATATAGATAATTATAGCCCGACTCGGACCTTAAATAAATCGCTTTTCTACTTCCAGCTGGCGTTCCTCCCCCTTGTTTTGTAATGCTATCCACATCATCCATTAAACAAACCTAATACACTCTGTATGAATGAAATAAAATAAATAGAGCTTAACAAAAATAAGATACAAATAAACACAGCTAACATATAAAAGCCTACGCGGACCAGCCCCCTGTGCACACCTACAAGCAGCTCCACAGGTCGGCCGACACGGTCCCAGCGTCCCAAATCCCGGACCTGTCTCGCCGGACGTGATTTGACGGGAAGCAACTCCCGCGAGGCTTCGCACACATCACGCCATCTGTCGGGTTGTCCGTGTTTACACAGGGCGGCACGTGACCAGTCTGGCGGGCGCATGCGTATTTCTGCGCCACCCGAAATTGTCCAAATAAGTCCTGATTGCTGGCATAGGCACCCTATCCTGTCTCCCCTCCCCCCTGGACCAGATGTGATGGCCGAATGAATTGAGCGTCCGTCTCCCGTCTTGGTAGATCGTGGGATTCAAAACAACTGGTTTGAACCCGGGTGGAGTCAAATCAATGACATAAGAATTTATGCCTGTCACTTCCTAGTCAGGCGCTCGGCTTTATTAGGATAGGGCAATGACTGTGCTCAACTTAGGGTCAGGATAATGTGACTGATTGTGATATGGGGTCATGGTGCTGGCGACCTGGTCTTCCAGAGGGGCAGCACTATAACCATGAGTGAGCACTGTCACAAGTTGGTAGCCTACCCGTCCTTATATGACCTACGATATTGTCATATATATATATATATATATAAAGATATTCCTGGTCTCCATATATATATATGGAGACCAGGAATGCTGGATTCCTATTGGTGAGGCCAGGAATGCTATATATCTATTGGTGGAAACAGGTGGCATGATATCCTACCAAGAACCCATGTACCTATATAAGAATAAACCAGAGGGCTAAACTCTCTCTCTTATGCTTTACTATCTTACTTTCTCTTTGTCTGTATTGTTTTTCTCTCATAGCCTACATACACAGCCACAAATCCGAGCATATGACTCTACACTAGGATAGGGCAGGAACTGGTTGGCTCTGGTGCCAGGACGTAAAACTCCAACAACCAACCAACAGCCTCCATCCTGATCTTCCCCTTCCCCCCGCGTCCCTCCACCCATCCTCAGCCTCCTCTTGGTTCACGAAATCCGCTTATCTTACCAGTAGGTACCCAGTAACACCAGGGCTTGGTTATCATTGTTTTAGTTTGTTTGGTAATGTCTGAGCGATCTCCACCATGAACGAGAACATACGCTGCCTATAATATGTTCATTTTTATGGGGTACGTTAGTTGATTAAGCAGGGTAAATTTCAATCGCGGCCGATTGGTCTTCCTCATTCCACTGCTCCTTACCATATCCTAATAGTGCTGAGTGCCTGGCTAGGAAGCGACAAGTATCAATGTTTAAATCATCAGTTTGACCCGATCAGGGTTCAAACCCATGGGTTCGAATCCCACGACCTACCAAAACGGGTGACGGATGCTCAACTCATTCTGCCATCCCGCTGGTAGTGGTGCTTTGTAAAATAGGTCTCCCCCCCCACGTGGAATTGAAGCTGCTGATTCTTTTGAATTTTGTTTTCTCTTTTTCCCCCTATTTTATATAAACGCTCATTGCTTGTCACTTCATGGCTGCGGTACACTGATATTTCTTTCCGCGGCCCTGAATCAAGCAGACCTTATCTAGAATCAACTCGCATCTACGTGATATTGAGTGGGCTGTCCTTGATTGGCGTGAATCACTAAGGGTTGTTAATGTGTCTCCCCATGCCTAGTATACACCAATGGTAATTCGTGACAGGTCAACAGTCTGCCGTATACACCAACCGATATTTCTCCCTTGATATTTAAAAAATCCGAAAATGTGGGATTTTTCTTAGCACAGCTGCGACAACTAGGAGGACATATTATGTGTTTCAATGATGACATAGTATGTGTGTCAATGATATCTAGGTCCACCACAGATAGATATATAATTAGATAGATGGATAGATAGATAGTTAGATAGATAGATAGATCTATCTTTGAAAATCTTGGAAAGTCATAACTATTTTTGTAATGCCTATATTATTTCATTGATCATTTTTAATCAGCTAGGGTGTTGTGCACATTTGTTCTTTATTCATTAATCAGGGATGTTTCGTATTTAAAGTGATATTTGTGGTTTTATTATCCTACCTCATGATTTTTACATTAAAACTATACATATTTAACCGTTCTACTCCTATCGTTCTATTAAAGCTGCATAGTCTGATGGGTATGCAGGTATTGCAATACCTCAGGGAGTTTGACACCCCTGCCCTGCAGAGTTGTAACCCACTGCCTTGTGGTACAGGTTCTTGACAGAACCGAAGGCTAAGGGAGCAAACCCTGAACAGAAAACTATGTCACTGTGGCAGCATCAAGGGCTGTGGATGTATGGAACTCCCAACATCTCCCGACCAGCCACTGCAGGGACAAATAGTTTTGCGCCTGTCTGGACATGTTCTTGCCGGTGTGAAACCTCTATTGGCTCCCCGAGAGAGTACCGCTGGTAACTTGCAAAAGCCAGCAGCACTTCAACACTTTTGCAGGCAGCTTTCATGAAATGTACAAAAATAAGGAAATATTCGAACAGACGAGTCTGCCCTCTGTGGAAGATCTTCTGATCAAAAAGAATCTCCGGTGGACTGGACACCTCATGAGGATGTCATCAGACAGGCTACCAAAGCAGATCCTCTATTCTCAACTGTCTTCTGGTTACAGAAAGAGAGGGCACCCTCTTCACTGGTTCAAGGATACCATCAAGAGAAACCTGAAGCTGAGAGACATTAAGACCGACTCATGGGCGCAACTCTCACAGCAGAGAGCTAAATGGAGAGCGGCAGTCAAGTAATGAAAGCAGTCTTTGTCGCATCGCGACTGACAGCATGATGATGATGATGATGACACCATACCATAGATACTAACAGTATTTATGCTAGGCATACACTTAGCGATATTTGTAACATATCGGGAAATGTTTATATTCATCGACTGGTCACTGGGATTACTGATTCCTTCGTATATTAATCTGAAATTCTAGTAAATATTATGAACTCTCTCTCTTTCTCTATTTTTAAACAATATTTGGAGTTCTAGCTAATCAAGAAGAGAAAGTCTAGCTGCATTTAAAGAATGCATCTAAGGATTTCTTTAACTTTGAATAGAGTTGCATCCATCTGTCTGCACTCGGGCGGAGCGAGTCTATTGGGACATATACAGTATATATATATATATATATATAACTTGGCCTATTCTGAGGGGATGAGGAGTTCATGATAGTACAAATATATATATATATATATATATGTGGTGTTGGCGATATATGTCTGTGTGTATGCATTTACATATGAGACTGTCTCAAAAGGTGCTAAGCAATATGGGACAAAACTTTGTCCATTGTAAAGATCAACACTCTATCTACTTATGCATTTGCTCAGGATAAACTGATTTGTATTTTAGATGATGTTTCCTAATCCCCATGGAATACATATTGATTTGAAGTAAATGCCCTTGTGTTTTCAGTGTAACCGTTTCTGTGCTGTTTTGTGTCAATCATTACTGTGGACAAACAAACAAAGAGTTAGAACCTTTTGAGACAGACTCATATATTTTACATGGCCAGGGTAAGTGGATGTCAAGTTAGTGATGTTAGAGAAAATGACTCCATGTGGCGCCTACGGTCATGGAAGCAATGCAGGACAATGATGTAAATAGAGATGATAACAGCATATATGAGGAACTTGTTATCTAGATTAACATGGTACATATATTACACGTGCACAATCTAAACCATCCTAAATCAAATAAAATATGGTATAAAAGTGGTAGAAGCAGGAACCAACTTATATGATACTAGTGTCCTTGTTTATATTCCCATAATAGATTATAGAGTATATATATATATATGCTGGATAAGCCATTATACAATAATAATAAGCCGGAATATTCATCTACTCCCCAGCCACTAAGTCATCGGCTGATCACCTACTCATTAGGTCATATACTGGTTCCTCATGACCTGAGCACATGGCGCCACCTGCTCGCCCACGCCTCAGAGGCCTTGCTGTCACTCAATGTACCACCGAAATTATATATATATAAAGCAGCGAGAGAGTGGGAGAGGCAAGGAGAGAGAGCGAACATGAGAGGGAGAGAAGGAGGTCGAGAGAGATGGGGAGAGAGAATGAGAGGGGGAAGGGAGATACAGAGGGAGGGAGAGAGAACAATAGAGATGGACAGCAAGACGGGAAAAGAACAGGGAGTGAAAGGGAGAGAGAGGGAGAGAGAGGGAGAGGGAGAGAGAGGGACAGAGAGGGAGAGAGAGGGAGAGAGAGGAAGAGAGAGCGAGAGTGAGGGAGAGAGGGAGAGAGTGGGGAAGAGAGGGAGAGAGGGAGAGAGATGGAGAGAGGGACATATAGAGGAGAGAGAGGGACAGAGAGGGGGAGAGAGAGAGGGAGAGAGAGGGAGAGAGAGGGAGAGAGAGGTAGAGATAGGGACAGAGAGGGAGAGAGAGGGAGAGAGAGGGAGAGGGGAGAGAGAGGAGAGAGAGGTAGAGAGAGGGAGAGAGAGGGAGAGGGGTAAAGAGATGTAGGGGGAAGAAATAGGGAGATCAAACATATGGATATGAAGGGATAGAGTGAAAGAGGAAGATGGAGGGAGAGAGAGAGAGAAAGCGAGAGAATGAAAAAGGAAGACGAAGGGAGAGAGAGAGGGAGAGAGTGGGAGAAGAATGGATAGAGAGACAAATATGAAAAGAGACATCCTTCTGAAATTATATACATATAAAGGGGCGAGAGAGTGGGAGAGGCAAGGAGAGAGCGCAAAAAAGAGAGGGAGATAACGAGGTCGAGAGAGATGGGGAGAGAGAAAGAGAGGAGGAAGGGATATAAAGAGGGAGGGAGCGAGAACTGTATATGGACAGCAAGAAGGTAAAAGAACAGGGAGAGAGAGGGAGAGAGAGGGAGAGAGAGGGAGAGAGAGGGATATAGAGGGAGAGAGAGATGGATATAGAGGGAGAGAGCGCGAGGAGAGGAGAGAGAGGGAGAGATGAGTGGGAGGGAGTGGGAGAGAGTGGGAGAGAGTGGGAGAGAGAGGGAGAGAGAGAGGGAGAGAGGGAGAGAGGGAGAGAGGGAGAGAGAGGGAGAGAGAGGGAGAGAGAGGGACAGAGATGGAGAGAGAGGGGTAGAGAGGGAGAGAGAGGGAGAGATGGAGAGATAGGGAGAGAGAGGGAGAGGGGTAAAGAGATGGAGGGGGAAGAAATAGGGAGAGAAAAGAGATGGATTTGAAGGGATATAGTGAAAGAGGAAGATGGAGGGAGAGAGAGAGAAAGCGAGAGAATGAAAGAGGAATACGAAGGGAGAGAGAGAGGGAGAGAGTGGGAGAAGAATGGATAGAGAGACAAATATGAAAAGAGACATCCTTCTGAAATTATATACATATAAAGGGGCGAGAGAGTGGGAGAGGCAAGGAGAGAGCGCGAAAAAGCGAGGGAGATAACGAGGTCGAGAGAGATGGGGAGAGAGAAAGAGAGGAGGAAGGGATATAAAGAGGGAGGGAGCGAGAACTGTATATGGACAGCAAGAAGGTAAAAGAACAGGGAGAGAGAGGGAGAGAGAGGGAGAGAGAGGGAGAGAGAGGGATAGAGAGGGAGAGAGAGATGGAGATAGAGGGAGAGAGCGCGAGGGAGAGAGAGAGGGAGAGAGTGAGTGGGAGGGAGTGGGAGAGAGTGGGAGAGAGTGGGAGAGAGAGGGAGAGAGAGAGGGAGAGAGGGAGAGAGGGAGAGAGGGAGAGAGAGGAAGAGAGAGGGGAGGAGAGGGAAAGAGATGGAGAGAGAGGGGTAGAGAGGGAGAGAGAGGGAGAGATGGAGAGAGAGGGAGAGAGAGGGAGAGGGGTAAAGAGATGGAGGGGGAAGAAATAGGGAGAGAAAAGAGATGGATTTGAAGGGATATAGTGAAAGAGGAAGATGGAGGGAGAGAGAGAGAGAAAGCGAGAGAATGAAAGAGGAAAACGAAGGGAGAGAGAGAGGGAGAGAGTGGGAGAAGAATGGATAGAGATGGATATATAAAAAGGGACATCCTTCATCTATAAGTACAATTTTCTGCTTAAGGTTGCATAGTACGACGAACCATCACATTTTCATAACCAAAACAAGTATCTAGATTAATTTCTTTATTCTAAATCTCCAATTTAGATACTGGTGCATTTTTTAAGCATTTGATTCCATATAGAAGGGACTACTAAGCCAATTTAATAGAATATGTTACTGTGGGACTGAGTTGAATATCAGGCCATGGTGCTGGCGGTCTGGTCTCCCAGTGGGGCAGCACTATAAAGTGGACATGAGTACGCACTGTCATAAGTTGGTACCCGATCTTGCGAGGACATGAACGTCCAACAACCAACCAACCAACCAATTCTGTGACAGTTGCTAATTAGCACAACCGGACATGAGGTAACCTGTTGAGTAAAACCGGGCCACACTAATCATATCGAGGATTTCTTCTGACACCTGGCTCATCTCAATCATATTGTCTGTAATGCCCTTAATGCCCTTAATGCCCTTAATGCTCGCTCCATTACAGTATTTTGTTTCTTCCCCTGTTGCTATGACTATTTAAAGTGGGTTAAATTGATGATTCTTTCCGATTGAATGAGTTGCGACATGTGGGAAGTGAACAGCATCATCGATCAAATCCGCCCCCCCCCCCCCCCCAGGTAAAAAGAGTAAAATAAATAACGACAACCACCAAAGCGTCACCACCGCCCTGTAAAACATGACCAAACTAATAAAGGATACACTAACCACAAAGCTACAGTTGACCAAGACAATTAAAGTGAGTCATGTGACCAGTATTTGCATGATCCCAAATCCACTACTATCTGAAACACTAAGTCATACCCATAGTATTAATGTCTCCTCACAGGTATCATCTGCAAATCAATGGCTATATGGTGTGAGACTCGAACTTTGAACTATTAGCTTAATGCTTAATAGGTAAATGGCTATTCTCCAGTGTGCACTCAGCGGCTTTATATGCTCATAATATTTGCAATGCCTGAAATCAACCCGCTAGTGTATACATATATATTTCTTTTCGTATATTAGTTGTTTAAGCTGGGGAAAGTTCAATCGCAGACATTTGGTCTTCCTCATTCCACTGTTCCTTGCCCTATCCTAATAATGCAGAGCGCCTGGCTAGGAAGTGACAAGCATAACTTTTAAAGTCATCTGTTTGACTCGACCAGGGTTCGAACCCACGATCCGACGATCTACCAATACAGGATTTGGATGCTCTAACTCATTCGGACATCCCGTTAATCTCATTGTCTCATTCATAGATAGTTCATTTGCACCATAATTGTTAAAGCCAGAAGACCAGTGCCTTGCTGATGGAAAAAAAAGATGTTATTCAACTGGAATAATATTTTTAGAAAAAAAAGGTTATTCAACTGGAATAACATTTAACAAAAAGAAGGCTTTTGGTACATCACGTGGTCACTCGTCCTAATAAACATCTTGTAATAGACCCCGCCAGTTAAGCTGGAAAGTACCTAAATAGAGCGGTTCCATATTATGCCGATAGATGTCACTAGCTTAACTGGAGGGGTGTAATACATGAAGAGAGCGGTGGTGACATTCTAGAAGAAGAAGACAATATAGTTGTCATTTATATATATATATATATTACAAGAATAAGAGCTTGCTGGTTCCAGATTCTGCCGATAGATGTCACTAGCTTAACCGGCAGGGTCTATTGCTGTGCGATTCGCACACAAGAGGATGGTATCTGAATGCTAGTAATGGTAACTATGTCAATTACGACTATACAGAGAAGAGGCGAATGAGCTGCACTAACCTCCCTAGGTGAAATGCCACATACACAGTTAGGTGTGGTTGAGCGCATCAGGGAACCCAGACAGGCTAATGGTTAGGCTGATCCCCATGGAATGGCAGCAATGCGGGTTCAAGTCTCACACTGGACCCAATGTCCTGATTGCTCTCAACATCTTTCAGGAATGCAACGAGTGGTGGTTATATTTTGGTAGTAAATCGTGACCTTGCTATAAAAAGGTTCTATCTGACAAAGTGACTGAATTGGTGTTATGGATGTAAAAATATTCTATCTACAAAAGGCTATCAAGCATCATGCAGTTACACAACTGTTTCTCAACTGGTACTTTTCACTGAGATATATTAAAAATAATATTGTTATATCTGCTTTGCTATCATGCAGTTACACAGCTTCAGTCGTCATTATCTCGAAAGCACCATTTTGTCAGGTAGAACCTTTTTATAGTAAGGTCGCGAGTTGTTGTTGTTTATTTCATTCTTTTCTCAGGGACATTTGATCACATGCCTTTCATCCCACTCTCCTCTCTCCTCCCTCCTCCCTCCTCATTCCTCCCTCCTCATTCCTCCC
>CM059196.1:4714896-4823231 GCA_030323885.1 Branchipolynoe longqiensis
GTCAACGCAATGACTTAAAAATTGGTACTTGTTGCTTCCTAGCCAGGCGCTTTTCATTAATAGGATAGGGTAAGGACTGGTTAGCTCTGTGTCAGGATAATGTGACATCGGGTCATGTTGCCGGTGGCCTGATTTCCCAGTGGGGCAGCACTATGAAGTCGCCATGAGTGCGCACTGTCACAAGTCGGTACCCATCCTGATATGATCTTAGATGTTGCTAGGACGTAAAACAACAACAAACAAACAAAATCCAAGTTCCAACACCGATGCAGCACCGACGGTGACTGAGTGGGATATCGGGTCATGGAGCTGGCAGCCAGTTTGGCAGCACTATTATGTCGCCATGAGTGCGCACTGTCACAAGTCTGTACCCATCCTGATATTACCTTAAATGTTGCTAGGACGTAAAACAACAGCAAACAAACAAAAGTAATAAATATGCTAAAGCCAATAATGAATCAATAATAATTTACCATAGAAATAATTCATGCGACGTAAAACTTTATAATAAATTAGCTAAAACCAAAACTAAATAATAAATAGTTAACCATTGTAATAAGTACATCAATGTACACCGACCAAATTAGCTAGATCCGAAAGACAATAAATACGAGACAAGAGGCAGTCACAACAACTCACTAACGTAAGGAGCCAATTCTCGCGGTTAGCCATATCTCATCTTATTTGTTTAAATTGTCGCTCAGTTGCAAAGAACTAATGAGTGTTTGTGGTTGTTCAAATCAGTGGGCGTAGATCACAGGTAAATATGAATCAGCCACAAAAGCAGAGTCGTGGCCATAGTAAGGAACAACTGGTGTGAAACAACTGGTGTGTAACAACTGGTGTGTAACTGGTGTGTGACAACTGGTGTGTGACAACTGGTGAGTAATAACTGGTGAGTGACAACTGGAGTGTGCCAACTGGTGTGTAACAACTGGTGTGTAGCAACTGGTGTGACACAGCTGGTGTGAAACAAATTGTGTGGGCCAACTGGTGTGTAACAACTGGTATGTAACAACTAGTTTGTAACAACTGGTGTGTAACAACTGGTGTGTATCAACTGGTGGGTAACAACTAGTTTGTAACAACTGGTGTGTAACAACTGGTGTGCAACAACTGGTGGGTAACAACTGGTGTGTAGCAACCTGGTGTGTGACAACTGGTGTGTGGCAACTGGTGTGTAACACTTGTGTGTGCCAACTGGTGTGTAACAACTGGTATGTAACAACGGGTGTGTAGCAACTGGTGTCTAACAACTGGTGTGTGATAACTGATGTGACACAGCTGGTGTGAAACAACTTGTGTGTGCCAACTGGTGTGTAACAACTGGTGTGTAACAACTAGTTTGCAACAACTGGTGTGTAACTGGTGTGTGACAACTGGTGTGTGACAACTGGTATGTAGCAACTGGTGTGTAGCAACTGGTGTGTGACAACTGGTGTGCACCAACTGGTGTGTAAGAACTGGTGTGTAGCAACTGGTGTGACACAGCTGGTGTGAAACAACGTGTGTGTGCCAACTGGTGTGTAACAACTGGTATCTAACAACTAGGTTGTAACAACTTGTGTGTAACTGGGGTGTGGCAACTGGTGTGTAGCAACTGGTGTGTATCAACTGGTGTGTAACAACTGGTGTGTGACAACTGGTGTGCAACACCTGGTGTGTAACAACTGGTGTGTAGCAACTGGTGTGTATCAATTGGTATATGATAACTGGTGTATATCAACTGGTGTGAAACAACTGGTGGGTGACAACTGGTGTGTGGCAACTGGTGTGTGACAACTGGTGTGAAACAACTGGTGTGTGGCAACTGGTGTGTGACAACTGGTATGTATCAACTGGTGTGTAACAACTGGTGTGCAACAACTGGTGTGTGACAACTGGTGTGTGACAACTGGTGTGTGACAGCTGGTGTGTGACAACTGGTGTGTGACAAGTGGTGTGTGACAACTAGTGTGTAGCAACT
This sequence comes from Branchipolynoe longqiensis, assembly GCA_030323885.1. NCBI lineage: Eukaryota > Metazoa > Annelida > Polychaeta > Phyllodocida > Polynoidae > Branchipolynoe > Branchipolynoe longqiensis. The sequence goes on from CM059196.1 coordinate 4,716,863, forward strand.
GGTGCGTGTCAACTGGTGTGTAACAACTGGTGTGCAGCAACTGGTGTGTGACAACTAGTGCGTAACAACTGGTGTTGAGCAAACTGGTGTGTGACATCTGGTGTGTGACAACTGATGTGTGGCAACTGGTGTGTAACAACTGGTGTGTAGCAAACTGGTGTGTGACAACTGGTGTGTGACAACTGGTGTGAGGCAACTGGTGTGTAACAACTGGTGTGTAGCAAACTGGTGTGTGACAACTGGTGTGTGACAACTGGTGTGTGACAACTGGTGTGTAACAACTGGTGTGTGACAACTGGTGTGTGACAACTGGTGTGTGACAACTGGTGTGTAACAACTGGTGTGTAGCAAACTGGTGTGTGACAACTGGTGTGTAACAACTGGTGTGTGACAACTGGTGTGTAACATCTGGTGTGTAGCAAACTGGTGTGTGACAACTGGTGTGTGACAACTGGTGTGTGACAATGGGTGTGCAACAACTGGTGTGTGACAACTGGTGTGAAACAACTGGTGTGAATCAATTGTTGTGAAACCACTTGGGTGCAACAACTGGTGTGCAACAACTGGTGTGTGGCAACTGGTGTGAACGAACTGGTGTGAAAGAACTGGTGTTTAGCAACTGGTGTGTAACAAGTTGTAAAATATTCCAATTTACGGCATCAGGGCAATGTAAATGTTCTATTACTTATCAGGTGTAAGTGACCAAGCGCATGTATATATATGTAAGTGTTGGTGGTGCATAAGTGGAATGTAAACAGACATAGTGGTGCTGGCCGGTCTGTGTGTAAGGGGCACTCAAGGCCTACCCCCTCCCCCTCTGCTGGGTAGGATCACCACACTCAGGGTCAAGGTTGGTGGTGGCCAGGGGGGCCATACAGCTTGGTGGTGGTGGGAAGACCACTGGTAACCATGGGGACCAGGAATGCTGGATCCCTATTGGTAGGGCCAAGAATGCTTGTTTCCCATTTGGGGAATAGCGTGGGGTGATACTTACAATGAACCCATGTACCATATAAATAATAAAGCAGAGGGCTTGACTCTCTCTCTTCCTTTACACTTTATACTCTTCCTTTCTCTTTGTCTGTATTGATTTCACTATCGCCTGCCTACACAATCACAGATTCGAGCTTTAGCCATTTTACAAAGTGGTGCATGACAGCTGGTGTCTAACAACTGGTGTGTAACAACCCACACTTCTACTTGTTCCGGGGCCAGCGTGCTAAGCATTACCTTACATAGACAGCCTGATGCGATCCCCCTAGCCACGCCTACCTGTCTATCTGGCTCCTTGCGTGACAGGTCAGTGCATATTACTAGCAGTACATACATATAATATATATACATTTGCATGTATACATATGTATATTATAGCTACCTACAGAAATATGGAAGATACAATTATCAGCGGTCCAGTGAGTGAGTCTAACGGTCGCTGGGGTGTGAGCGAGTAGGTGGCGCCACGTATTCATGTAGGAATTACCTTAAAATTGTGTCTGTAGTTATTTTGCGTCCTTTCAACATCTAATGTCACATCAGGACAGTCCGTAAAATAGACAAAACTGCCATGTCACTGACATAAACCTCAAATTAGCCACAACTGCTATTCGACTCACATGCACCTTAAAATAGACACAGCTGCTATGTATAGCCTGGGTCACGTGACTCCACCTCGTAAAGGTACCGCTTCATGAATACGACGCCGTCGCTTCGATAAATAGCCTGGAAACCATGTTGTGTTGCTGGAGAGCCGTCATAGTGAGGTAGCAATCAATGTAAGTTGTCAGTTGTACAAGCGGAACGCCGGAATCTGAAAGTATTCGAACCGAAAGTGTGCACACCGGAAGTGTGCACACCGGAAGTGTGCACACCGGAAGTGTACGGTAGTGCAAACGGGTTCCTGGTCAAATAGCCCCGGTGGGGGTTGATAAGGGGGATGGACAGGGTGCACGGTGGACTGTGGACCTTGCACTGTGCACTGTGTACTGTGTACTGTGTACTGTGTACTGTGTACTGTGTACTGTGTAGTGTGTAGTGTGCACTGGACGACACACATGATTCCTGATAAATTTCTTAATTGTGTATTGTGGTTTTCCACCCTAACAACATCCATGGCCATTTGATAGCGGAAGCCGACTTATAACAGTGCGCACTCATGGCAACTTTTATAGTGCTGCCCCACTGGGAGACCAGGCCACCGGAACCATGAACCATTATACCAATCTGTCAGATTATCCTGGCACTGAGCTAACCAGTCCTCATCCTATCCCTGTAATGCCAAATGCCAGGCTAGGTAGCGACAAGTATCGATTTAGTAAGTTATTGGTTTGATGTGGCTCGGCCTTTGAACTCCCAACTTTGCACAGAGGGAAGCGTTCTGTGCTGTACCGATTCAGCCCCCGCCTCCAGTACTGTCGGATAAGAAAGACAAGAGAAGTTACTGATGAGAGCACTTGGTCACTTCAGCATTCATCAAGGTAGTCACCAGGCACGTACACCACTGCATCCTCAGCCACCACTTGATACAACAACCACACAAGGGGTCTACTGATAACCAGGATGTACTTTTTGTGATAACAGCAACTCCAGTAGTACTAGGTGCCAGCCGTCTTTTTTAGATTTTTACACCGGTCTGAACATTAAACGGGGCAACACGATTCCTCATGATTACACATTGAGTTCAAGGTGCCAGCTGCCTTCAGGTGTCTGCCACAGCGACACCTTCTTTGTCGGAGCCAGCCTCCTGTTCGCTCCAGCGGCATGATTACTGATATGATTATATAACTCAATAAATGATTTGTTCTTTACATATGACTTATCGTCCTTTGTCCGAGTGTCGTGAATTATGGTTAATCCCACAGTCATAGTTAAAGGCAGAATAACGCCTAATACAGAGAAATATTCTATCTTGTTCACCTTTCAAGATATTCACACATTTTAAGATTTAATTTAATTTAAATACTTGAACAAAATTGTCCTTTAACACTGAAGGAAACATGAGATGTGTTCTTTTGTCTGGCATAGTTTCATTTTGTTTTAAATATATATTATATAGGGCCTATGTCTCTCATATACCAAATTAACGCTCATTTAGTGATCTTTCCGAGAGGATCTATTAATAGCCAGTGTACCAAACGACGATTCAGCACCGAGTGAAACAAAACCACTTGCTCTGGTGCTTGCTTTGATTAATGTGATGCAAAAGAATGCGCTAATTAGCCAAAGTGCCTGTAATAAAGTGCCTTTTGGTGTGTCGTCTTAATACACAGCCCAATCAATGTTGGTATCAAAATAAAGAGTAAAGCTTTAGTTCATTCACAATACTTTGTGGGTATTTTTCAACTAAAGTAAGATAAATTATAACAACAAACCTAATATATTTACCTCGAAACTCGAAAGCATCGGACTAGCAACTTTAAGACAAAGTGAGCCAAATAAACCCAGAAGTGACGAGTTCTCCATGCATACGCATGGCGACTTTCGCCACATGCAAGCCAGGCAGGCAAGCCGGGCAGGCAAACCGGGCAGGCAAGCCGAACAGGCAAGCCGGGTAGGCAAGCCGGACAGGCAAGCCGGACAGGCAAGCCGGGTAGGCAAGCCGGGCAGGCAAGCCGGGCAGGCAAGTCGGGTAGGCAAGCCGGACAGGCAATCCGGACAGGCAATCCGGGCAGGCAAGCCAGGCAGGCAATCCGGACAGGCAAGCCGGATAGGCAAGCCAGGTAGGCAAGCCGGGCAGGCAAGCCGGGCAGGCAGCCGGGAAAGCAGGTAACCGGGCAGGCATCTGTGAAAATAGGCAGCTGTGTAGGCAGGCAGGGAGGTAAGCAGGCAGGCAGGCAGGCACCCGGGCAGGCAGCCGGGCAGGTAGGCAGGCAGGCAGCCGAGCAGGCAGCCAGGCAGGTATGTAGGCAGGTAGGCAGCCAGGCAGGTAGGCAACCAGGCAATCAGCTAGGCAAGCAGGTAGGCAGGCAGGCAGGTAGGCAGGCAGGCAGCCGGGCAGGCAGGTAGGCAGGCAGGCAAGCTAGCAGGCAAGCAGGTAGGTAGGCAGCCGGACAGGCAGGTAGGTAGGCAGGTAGGCAGGCAGGTAGGCAGCCAATTACGGCAGTGATTGGAGCACGGCAGGTGGAGCGGCCCCCGATGGGGTATCTAGGTACGTTTTTTTTGTTTAATGTGCGGCATTTATCGGCTGTGCGACTTGACCTAAGTGACAATTCTAATTTAAGGTTGTTGATTGGGAATGGATACAAAGAAGGTGGTATGTAGTGAAATGCGAAGGGGAGGGTTGATTGATTGATTGATTGCTGATGCTTTACCACAGTGTCAGCAGCGAACGCTACATTCATAGCACCTTCGACTTCTCCATCACCATGTACAAACCAAATGTGATCGCTTCAATGGCTGGAAGACCACAATGCCTTCGTACTGACAAAATATGTGGTCAGATGAATGAAATATTTACCACAAAAAAGTGAATATTCTGTGGTATATATTCTGTCAGTCTTGATAACTACAATCACATGCCTACATTAGAATTTACACGAAATTCCGAAATGGTCTGATCAATGTTGGAGTTCTATGTCCTGGCAACATCTAAGGTCATATTACGACGGTTATCGACTTATGACAATGCACACTCATGGTGACATTATAGTGCTGTTCCACTGGGAGATCAGGCCGCCAATACCGTGATCTATTATGCCACTCAGTCACATTATCATGAAACTGTGCCAACCAGTCCTGCCCCTATCCTAATAATGTTGTCACCTCTGCCAATTTGGATTTCCACCGCTGTGTATAACTTACAGCATCATCAAAGGCCAGTTGCTCTCATACCATGTCCATGTGGTGTGGGAGGTTAAAAATCCCTAGGGTCGGTAAAAGTGTAGGCTCTGGAATTTCTATCGATCAACCATCTAATGATGAAAACAAGACTATTCAGACTTATCCATGATAGGCAGTATAACTCTTTTTTCTTAAAAGGAAGCAACACATATGAATTGTTAAGTCATTGGTTTGACTGGACCATGATTAAAACACGTGGGTTCGAATCCCACGATCTACCACAATGGGAGATGGGAGTTTGATCCAAGTTAAATGACAGCAAAAATGGAAGGAGTGGGTGAATGTTCTCGGGGCGTTAGGTTGTGATTGTGCAGAGCTGTGTAATTGACAGGAAGGGGTACGTGGCCCTGGGCCCTGTTTAATGGACACTAATCGGAGACACTCCAGATTACTGCAAATTATGCATCGCACATTGTGACTAAAAAGCGCCTGGATACGGTGGCTGAATCAGTAGAGCTCAGGCTTCCCGTGCGGAAGGTCGGGAGTTGGAATCTCAGCCGAGTCAAACCAATGACTTACTAAATTGATACTTGTTGCTACCTAGCTAGGTATTCGGCATTAGCAGGATAGGGCAAGGACTGGGTTAGATTCGTAGCATGATAATATCACCGGATGGGAAATGAAGTCATGGTGCCCAGGGCCTGGTCTCCCAGGGGCATAACTACAAAGTCCCCATGACTGATATGACCGCAGATGTTGCCAGGATGTAAAACACCAGGAACAAGCTTTAGTTTCATTAAACAAAAGGTTATCTTATTTAACAATGTTTTTAGTAGGCTAGTCAATCTAGCTCATTTGGCAGCTGGACCCAAAACAAATTCCACTGGTATTCATTCTGGGGAAACCCACTCAACAACATATAACAAATCTAATATTGGGAAAAATTGGGAAATTGGTCAAATATGATCATTTATGTTAATTAGGTGCCCCGTCCTGCCAAATCAAATCAGAAACCCACCCTATCTTTGGAAATAATTGTCCAATTGTGCCATCCAAGGTATCTATTTCTATGTTTATATAATTATGCATATTACCAATGTCTGTTTCCAGATATTCTATGCCTGATTCTTGATCCCGATTTCCGATGCCCAATTCCCGATTCCCGAGTCTTAATGCTTGGTGCCTGATAGTATGATACCAATTCACAATGACCAATTCCAGATGACCAATGGCTGATACATGATATCCGATTCCGGATGCCCAATGCCCGATTCCGGATGCCCAATGCCCGATGCCTGATACCGTCTGTCCGATGCCCGATTCCCAATCCCCGATGCCCGATTCCCGATTCCGAATGCCCGATACCTGATGCCCGATGCCTGATTTCCAGGTCCCAATCCCCGATTTCCGATCCCGAATGACCGATGCTCAATTCCTAATGTATGATGCCTAATAACTGATGCCCGATACTCGGTTTCCAAATTCCAAATGCCCGATGCCCGATTCCCAATACATGATCTTTGATACCCGATTTCCAATAGCCAAATCCCATTGTCTAATAACCGCTTTCCAATGCTTGACACTCGATCCCGATTTCCGATGCCAGATTTTCGATTCCCACTGCCCAATTCGCAATTCCCGATGCCCGATTCCTAAATGCTCAATTACCGATTCCAAATGCCCCCTAAAGCGAGTCTACCTTCCCGATTGTCACTGTTCTTTAATAACTGCATACTTTGTTCTGATCAGGACACCAGGCGGGGTGGCCTAATCGGTAGAGCGCAGGCCTCGCATGCGATAGCTCGTTAATTCGGTTCCCAGTCAAGTCAAACCAATGACTTATGAAAGTGATACTTGTCGCTTCCTAGCCTGGCACTCGGCATTAATAGGATAGGGCTAGGACTGGTTGGCTCAGTGTCAGGATAATGTGACTGAGTGTGACATGGTACCAGCAGCGTGATTTCCCAGTGGGGCAGCACAGCACTATAAAGTCACCACAAGCACACACTGTCACAAGTCGGTACCTGTCCTGGTATGACCTTAGATATTGCCAGGACATATTTGTATGGTTCTGGGGTCCGGATGGTGGGTGAGAGGTGGGGTGGGGTAGGGGGTGGTGGTGATCATTGACAGATGTACCTCTACTTTCAGCTGCATACAGTATATACTCTAATATAAGTCGAAGAAACCTACCATCAAGAAAAATCTCCTATCCTGAGCTCCTCTTATACTTGCGATACGCCCAAGGAAGCTCTTTTCAACAGACACCACTGAGCGAGTGTGACTTTGAAGGTCTTCGAGTGACCAGCCTGGTGACCAGTGGTGTGGTCATCTAGTTGAATATTGATCATGTGCATGTCTATGTGCATGTGTACAAAGACCCAATAACACTAAGACAACTCACTCCCTATCTCTCCCATGGTAATGTAAATTTTGCAGTGCCACCTTGTGGTGGGTTTGATCAGCCCGGCTGCTGGTTGGTGTTTCACATGTAAACACATACAATTATATTATACATGATATAGGTAAGTATGAATACACATCAATATGAAATTGCTATGAACAAATAGACATCATTATCGGCATCATCATCAGCATCGCCATCATCACACATCTTTCACATTCATATATACATTTATACATATAATATAGCAACTGTGTAATCAGGAGAACAGCCAGCGAACCAGGTGGTGGGTTTGATCATTTTGATTACACAGTACAGGCTGAGTGAGCCGTCTTAGTGTTATAGGGTTATAGGGTGTTTGATGTGTATGAGCAAAGTTTAATCTGTCAGTAAATAAAATATTGAAATGCAACAATTCTTTTTCTTCTGTCCACTATCACACCATAAGCGACCTGGTTCCCCAGGAACTCACACGTGGCTTAAGAATGTAAGATTTAAGAACGAAACACACCATCGTCATGTCAACACAATGGATACCATTTTATTTGGAAAAGTGATCAAAAGTCAAATAACATGTTTTCAATGTTTATTTGATACAAAATCAACAAAACTTAAGTTGGTAGATAGTTGTAAATGTCCTCCTTTGACATCAAACACTGCCCGATATCACCCTCCTTCGACAATGACTTGAGCAGCTGAAGCCTGACATATAGTCAAGTTAGGCCTAATTCCAGATATTTCGTTAAAAAATACCGCTCAATTTATACTTGAAGTCGACTTATATTCATGTATATACGGTACTTTACATAATATAACATAGCCTCGTTTTGATACAAAGCCGAGTCCAGGATGTCGGCTGACAACATCATCAGGAAAACTGTGACGCGGTATCTGATGTACGGGTCCAGCGTCCATAAGAAAGGTGGCCTGTAAGGTTTGATGTTCTTCGCAATGAAAGAATCTGAGACCAATGCAGACTGATATGCTACCCGGCATCAAAGTGTTGCCATTGTAAACTGCAACATTTGGCTTGAAACATCTGACTTGCCATCATGAACATCGATTTCAGGTTGCAGCCACAAATTTTTCTTCATAAAGGGACACAGGATGCCCTGGCCGAATCGGTAGAGCGTGGGTCGCACACGCGGGAAAATCGGGAGTTTGGTTCCCGGTCGAGACAAACCGATGACTTATAAAATTTATACTTATCACTTCCTAGCCTGGCACCTGGCATTAATAGGATATGGGAAGGACTGGTTGGCTCAGTGCCAGGATAATGTGTCTGAGTGGGATATCGGGGAATAGTGCCAGCGCCCTGATTTCCCAGTGGGGCTGCACTATAAAGTTGCCTTGAGTGCACATCGTTACAAGTCGGTACCCGTCCTGATGTGACCTTAGATGTTGGCAGGAGGTAAAACTCCAGCAACAAACCAACTTATAAAGGGTTAAAAAGCACATTATTGACTTGATTACACATGCAGTGAACATTAGAGATTCCTGAATAACAACAGGTCATTCGCTAAGTGTACTAACTTGTAAAGATCAATGGTAGTCGCAGTATGTATACATTAATCCCCTCTCCAGCAACCTTTTTTATTTTTTTTGTTAGTATTTTGTTGTTGTTTTTTTGGTACATAAGTGATTAAGCAGGGGGACATTTCAATTGTGGAGAATTGGTCTTCCTCGTTCCACTGCTTGTTTCCCTATCCTATGCCCTATGTATCAATATATACCATGTGTTGACACCTTACATGTGCCATCTGGTAGACCCAGCACCAGGCTACCCAGAGTGCAATACTATTAATCTTCACTGTCGGTTATTTTGTATGCCTTTGCTATGCTTTCCTTGTTTTAGCAATAATTAGATGTCTCTCCATCTATGATTTTATTAAGCTTGATTGTATTTAAAAACAATATATATATATGGTTTAACCAAGCTTGGTTTAACGGGGTTATACTGTATATACATACAAAACAATAATCAAAGTGTCCACATACATTGTTTTGTGTTTACTTACTCAAAGTCAAAGTCAAAGCCAAAGCCAAAGATTGGTTAAACCAATGATCGGTTAATCCAAACAAATTTATAGGGTCCCTTCACGTTTGGTTTAACGGGGTTGTACTCTATATAGGTGCTTCCTATAGGTATGCAATGCCGAGCCTGTTTAACCTCACAACTTCTTAGAGCTTCAAGACACTTTTTCATGCAGATCACACTTTTGCCAAAAGTTCGGAACAGACGACTATATAACAAATAAATATTCGTGTAAAATACATAAGAGTGTGAGCAAACTATGCGAAGGTATATCCTATCGAAAGTTGATGTGTAGATATGTAATTCACTAATCAACATTGAGGCTTAGTCAATTAGCTAAATCAACCTCAAATGTTCCTTGGAAGATATTGAGCAAACGAAGGAAGGTCATGAAGACTAGCAGCATCCGTGACCCCTGGTGGGAACATCCTTGCAGTTGAAGCTGCATAGTCTGATGAAAACATCAAATTGTCAAAGCCAAAACAGTGATCTAGATTTGATACTACATATCTAACTTAGATACTGGTGCACTTATTAAGCATTTGTCACCAATTAGAATGGAATAATGAGGCAGAGAACCTGTTACTACAGAAGCATATGGTGTCAGAGTTTTGGCGTGTTTACTGTTGGGCATCTGCACTTCAAATATCTCAAAAGTTAGCCATTTAAAATAAAAGTTACTTCAAGCTAAAGGAAGGTCAATTATAATAATCAACCTAATATATTTATCTCAGAAAATAAGAGAAACTCAAAATCATCGGAATATGCAACTTTAAAGGTTGACCAAAAGAAGACCAGACAGGATGGCCAAATGAGTTGAGCGTCTGCTTCCAGTTCTGGTCGGTCGTGGGATTAGAACTTGCAGGTTCGAACTCTGGCCGAGTCAAACCAATCACTTAATAATGCATACTTGTCACTACCTAGCCTGGCACTTAGGTTTACTAGGATAGGGCAACAAGCAGTGGAATGAGGAAGACTAATTGTCCACGATTGAAATTTCGCCCCGCTTAATCAACTCATGTACCAAAAAAACAACAACAAAACACTACACAAAATTAGACGGTTGCTAGAGAGGGGAGTAATCTATACATACTGCCACTACCATTGATCTTTACAAGTTAATTATCGCCCATTATATGCATAGCTTCTTCTTTCGTAGAACTTCAGGGCGACTTGTTACTACACCGGGATCGATCTGCGAAATGCTTCTGCAGGCCGCGGGGGATACTCTATCTGATTGGCTGAAGACTGTGCATGTAGGTCACACTGTCAACCAATGGGAGCAGCTCTCTAATGTTATTGTCACGTCTGCAACACTTTCGCTGGAAAGCCCTATGTTGACGTGGATTGATAGAACTGGTTATTGATAGAACTGGTTAGGGCTCTCAAGAGTATGCGGCCTTCCTTGTCTTATAGAGCGACAACTAGCTAGAAGCCATTATAATCTCTCACATCCATTTGCAAAGTTCTCAGAGCTCGCATGACTTATTCTGATAAATATCCGTTTTTGTTTTGTTTCATAGCTCAACTACTAGGTGGGGAATGGTATAATCTCTCACATCCATTCCCAAAGATTGTATGGCTCTCCTGACTTATTTCGATGAATATCTGTTCTTTCTCTTATACCACAACAAATAGATATATGCTATTATAATCTCTCACATCAATTCCCAAAGATGTTACGGCTCTTGTGACTTATTCCAATGAGTAGCCCTTCTTTGTATTATACCTCGTCAACTAGGTAGAGGTTATTATAATCTCTCGCATCAATTCTCAAAGATTCATGACTCTCATGACTTATCCCGTTATACATCACATATATGAAATCTGGCGGTACAGTGAGTGTATGTAGGGGGGGGGGGGCAGTGGTGCGTGCACAGACGTGTGGCGCCCCCAAACGCATCCGAGCACGAGTAGGATCTAAGCTTCTAGGTTAAGCAGGCTCCTCCAGTCGATCACTGGGGCTGGGGAGCAGATGAAAGCTTCCAGCCTTATTATACTCGTATAATGGCTTATACATCATGTATATATATGCATATACGGGATGTGCGAAGATGCATACAAACACCAGGGGGTTGCATACACTTCTTCCAGACTCACTCAAGTCTCTCTGAGCTTAGACAACCAAACAGAGAACGATCTAATTATTCTCTACTTAATTAAACCCAGGGTCAGTTGACGACATGCAGGTCTGTGGTAGGTGGTGGGCGGTGGGCCGTGGGCGATTGGAGGTGGGCGGCAAGTGGTGGGCGGTGGGAGGGGCAGAGTGGAGAACGGAGGGGAGAGGGGAGAGGGGAGAAAGGGTAAAGGAGAGAGGCAAGAGGGGACAGGGGAGAGGGGAGCTGAGTTAGAGGGATACGGGAGCTAGGGGAGATGGGAGCGAGGGGAGAGGAAAGAGAGCAGAGAGGAGAAGGGGGAGATGGGAGATCTCTGAGAGGAACGAGAGGGGACGGAATAGGAGAGAAGGGAGGTGGGAGAGGGGTGAGGGGAGATGGGAGAGGGGAGAGAAGAAGGGGTGGGTTGCATGTGTGAGGGGCTGGACTAGGAGGTACGTAAGTGCAGTGTGTGTGAGGGGTTGGGGGCAGTCGGTGAGTATGAGGGTATCGGGTGGGCAGTATACGTGTGTGAAACGTTCTGTTACTACGTTCAAATACGTTAAGGTACGGCAGGTTTTGGTTGTTGACCCACCTAACAGTATGGATAAATATATTATGGTATGGATCCCGGGTCATTATGGTATGGATCCCGGTATGTCCAACTACATTCAACTACGTTCAACTACGTTCAACTACATTACCTTCCACTACACTCAACTGCGTTCAACTTCGTCCAGTAACAGTTATGTGACCACGGCAGAACGGCCAAGGCTAGGGTATGCTAGAATATGCTAGAATATGCTAGAGTACATTAAGAAGGACTCGAGAGTACGCTAGAGTACGGTAGAGTTCGCTAGAGTATGCTAGAGTACGCTAGAGTACGCTAGAGTATGCTAGAATATGTTATCACCATGGAGGCTATGTCTGCCTTAAACGCAGTGCTCTTTTGAACATGTTCAAAGCTTAAATCGGAACTCACTGCCCACAGACTTTCTTATCACGTTATCATCACGGAGAAGTATGGATGCTGGTATGTTGTACTACGTTGCACTACATTGAACTACTTTGAATTATGTTGAACTACGTTAGCCTCCACTACATTCAACTACGTTCACTAATGTATGTGTGACCGGCCCTTGAGGGGGTGGGGGCGAGTCTGGGTGGCGTCCCCCTCTATTTGACAATAGGTGGCGCCACAGACCGTCACCTGGGACTTGTACACCCCACACCCTCCCAGAAGCAACAACACATGCCACGATTACACTGGGCGACTCACAGTTAGGTCGGCAGCAAAAGTGGCACACACTCGAGAACCGATCCTGAAGGCGAGTCTTTTCAGGACTGGCAATTATATGGCATGCTTCCGCGCACAAACTCGGAGGCTCAATTAAAGATTCCCTTGAATAATTACTGAATTAATAATACATTTCATGAGGAAAGCAATGTTTAAATGAGGAGCACACTCGGTTTCTAGAATGAATGAATGTCTAGGTGGAATAGTCTGTGTGGTGCAGAAGCCATGTTAATGTGTGTGGTACAGAAGCGATGTTAATGTGTGTGGTGCAGAAGCGATGTTAATGTGTGTGCTACAGAAGCGATGTTAATGTGTGTGCTACAGAAGTCATGTTAATGTGTGTGCTACAGAAGCGATGTTAATGTGTGTGGTGCAGAAGCGATGTTAATGTGTGTGGTGCAGAAGCCATGTTAATGTGTGTGCTACAGAAGCGATGTTAATGTGTGTGCTACAGAATCCATGTTAGTGTGCGTGGTGCAGCAGCCATGTTAATGTGTGTGCTACAGAAGTCATGTTAATGTGTGTGCTACAGAAGCCATGTTAATGTGTGTGGTGCAGAAGCCATGTTAATGTGTGTGGTACAGAATCCATGTTAATGTGGGTGGTACACAAGCCATGTCAATGTTAGTGTGGTGTAGAAGCCATGTTAATGTGTGTAGTGCAGAAGCCATGTTAATGCGTGTGGTACAGAAACCATCTTAGTGTGTGGTGCAGAAGCCATGTTAATGTGTGTGGTACAGAAGCTATGTTAATACACATGTGAGACAGAAGCTGTGTTAATGATAGTGTAGTGCGTAAGCCATGTCTCTGTGAGTGTGGCACAGAAGGGATGTCAATGTTTATGTGGTACAGAACCCATGTCAATGTCAGTGTGGTGCGGAACCCATGACTAATGTCATCTGTGTCCGGTACAAAAACCATATCCCAGTGAATGTGGTACAGAAGTCATGTCCCTGTGAATGTGGTACAGCAGCCATGTCCCTGTGAGTGTGCTACATAATCCATTTCCCCGCCTGCCTGGTACATAAGCCATGCCCCCATCTCTCTGGTACAGAAGCCATGTCCTTCGCTGTCTGGTACAGAATCCATGTCCCTGTGAATGTGGTATAGAAGCCATGTCCCTGTGAGGGTGCTACAGAATCCATGTCCCCGCCCACCTGGTACAGAAGCCATGTCCCCATCTCTCTGGTACAGAGGCCATGTCCCTCGATGTCTGGTACATAATCCATGTCCCTGTGAATGTGCTACAGAATCCATGTCCCCGCCCCGCCAGCCTGGTACAGAAGCCATGTCCCCATCTCTCTGGTACAGAAGCCATGTCCATGTGAATGTGCTACAGAAGCCATGTCCCCGCCAGCCTGGTACAGAAGCCATGTCCCCATCTCTCTGGTACATAATCCATGTCCATCGCTGTCTGGTACAGAAGCCATGCCCATGTGAATGTGGTACAGAAACCATGTCCCCGTGAGTGTGTTACAGAAGCCATGTCCCTGTGATTGTGCTATAGAAGCCATGTCCCGGCCCGCCTGGTACAGAAGCCATGTCCCCATCTCTCTGGTACAGAAGCCATGTCCCTCGCTGTCTGGTACAGAAGCCATGTCCCTTTGAGTGTGCTACATAAGCCATGTCCCTGTGCTTGTGCTACAGAAGCCATGTCCCCGCCCGCTTGCTACAGAAGACATGTCCCCGCCCGTGTTGTGGATGCCCTAAATGACCACCGTGTGGCGCTGACCCTGACAGCGGTTTTCCTAATGGGGTTAAGACCCCGGCGGTCAGTCTTAATCGGATCACAGACAATCCTTGAGGACACCCTGCCGGGAGGAGACAAAGGGGGAGCCCGGGACGGCCCTGAGGGACCAGGCTCCGTCGGGAGGACCAATATTGACTTAAGCTGAGATTCCATACACGCGGCATGCGGCATGCGGCATGCGGCATGCGGCATGCTGCATGCGGCATGCGGCATGCTGCATGCGGCATGCGGCATACGGCATGCGGCATGCTGCATGAAATACCCATGCGATTTCCTGTCTTTCTTTCCACAAATATGTGAAGTAAAATCAAAGTTGCTGGTTTCTCCATGGGAAATGGAGCTGCATTCGCATTTGCACCAATTGGTCCACGGATCGATCCACTTGCCATATTCGCATTCGCATTCGCATTCGCATTCGCATTCGCATTCGCATTTGGACATATAGAAGTAACACTGTGCATTTACATTCTTTTCCATTTGTTGTCGCATTCGCATTCCACATAGCACATATATGGAATCTTAGCTTTACACAGCACAGTGCTTAGCACAGAACGCACCACTCCATTGAAAGGTACATCTTTCTATATTAATATTGATTTGAGATGTCTTTCTGTTTGGGGTAGGGGTTGGGAGTTATGTTGTTTTACATTCGATGGGATTACATTCCATGATTAAGCTAGGGAAATTCCAGCCGTGGACAATTGATCTTCCTTCCGCATTCCACTGCTTATTTTCCACACGGCCAGAGTCAGACTATTTAGTGCCCTAGGTAAGGCCAACTACTTGCAGCGTCTCCATCTTGCGATTCAAATTTGTGGATAAAACGGTGAGCCCCCCTCAAAGGTCACTACTGCAGCCTTCTGAGGTCTGTGCCCTAAGCGTCTTCTTAGTCGCCCTAATGCTAGCCCTGGCACTGGTTGTCATATTCTAGTAATGCGAGGCTAGGTGGGGGCAAGCATTGATTTTGTTAAGTCCTCGATTAGTCTCGGCCAGTGAGAATGATATCCTATCTGATCTGCAACAGGTTATGTTCTGAGTCCCAGACAATATGGCATAAACTTGTGGTGTTCTTTGTGGCAGAGTTGTTAGAGTGTCTGATTTATTTCTAGGTTGAGTTGAAGTCCTAATCTGAAGGTTGGTGGTTTGTTTCCACATGCCATCACCTCTGCCAATTTTGATTTTCACCGCTTTGTATAACTTACTGCGTCATCAAAGCGCCAATCCCAAAAATGGGTTTACAATGCCAATACCAAGTCCATAGATAGTGTTTTGGAACATAGCCCTTTAGATATATAAGGAGCTCTTCATGTATTCATATATAAGGAGCTCTTCATGTGTTCATATATAAGGAGCTCTTCATGTATCCATATAGAAGGAACTCTTCACGTGTTCATATATAAGGAGCTCTTCATGTATTTATATATAAGGAGCTCTTCATGTATTCATATATAAGGAGCTCTTCATGTATTCATATATAAGGAGCTCTTCATGTATTCATATATAAGGAGCTCTTCATGTATTCATATATAAGGAGCTCTTCATGTGTTCACATATAAGGAGCTCTTCATGTATTCATATATAAGGAGCTGTTCATGTATTCATATATAAGGAGCTCCTCAGGTATTTATATATAAGGAGCTCTTCATGAATTCATATATAAGGAGCTCTTCATGTGTTCATATTTAAGGAGCTCTTCATGTATTCATATATAAGGAGCTCGTCATCTATTCATATATAAGGAGCTCTTCATGTATTTATATATCTGAAGCGTATGATTGAATCTTGTTCCTCTCTTCCATTGAAAGGGAGATGTAATGTATGTGTGTTTCATTTGTGTTGTTATCCGAACACCCCCAGTGTGGCAAAGGGTTATGTCATGAGGGAAGGTTCTAAATAAAGACAGTTGCAAACTAGACCTCACAGTGTCGACATCAACTTATATCACATATCTTACTGTTGTTTATAGGGGTTGTACATCCTATTAAATTCTAAGGTCACATCAGGACAGGTACCACCATGTGAGAGTGCACATTCCGAACAACTTTTATAGTGCTGCCCCATTGAGAGACGAAAGCCACGGCACCATGACCTGATATCCCACTCAGTCACATTATCGTGATACTGAGCTAACCAGTCATGTCCCTATGCTAGTAATACTAAGAAACAGGCCAGGTTGCAACATTTATCAATGTTGAAAGTTATTAGGTTGAATCAGCCTGGATTCGAACTCCAGACTTTCCCGACAGGAAGCAAATGCTCTACCAAATCTACCGACGTGCCCGGTCACAGTGCGGCAGGTCGTGGGCCTGATCACTGGCAGGGTTAAAGCAATGCCACAACATGTAATACTTGTCACTACCTAGATAAAGGATTCACCCTGTACTCACAGTACATGGGTGAATACGAGCCCTATATCAAATCTGTCGAAAAAGCGGAGAAAATAAATGAGAGCCTAAATTCACAACCTAAGAAGCAAAACTTCTTCTTTATTTATTCCTTCATATTTCCCCGCTACCTTTAAGTTGACAAATATAATAAAACATTTAGTTTAATAGAATTTAAAGGTGAAATCGACGGCATTCTATGGCTGCCATCTTGTCTTTTTGTATTCTCTCCCATTTCACCAACTCTGTGCCGATATAAGTACCCATTTGATACTGGAGGCAGGCATTCTACTTCCTGTTCCATACTGAAGCTATTTGTGCCTGTATTTACACTATTTTGTCGTTCACCCATGTACTACAAGTACCGGGTGAATCTTTTATCTAGTCACTACCTTGCCTGGTGCTTTGTATTCAGAAGATAGGACATAGAACGGTGCAATGAGGAACACCAATTTTCTGAACTTGAAATGCCTCCCAGTTTAGTCAATCAATTAAACACAACAAAGGGAATTATTAAATGTGTCACCCTTCAAGTATAGATTGTGTGTTCAATATTACATGCTCCAGACATAGTAGTAGGGAATATTATTGTGGGAATTACTGTTATTTATAATGCACTGAATAGTGTCCAAACCATTACATAATCTAGGGTCCCTGATGCAATCACCCTATCACCACCAACTTCTTTCTCTATGTGGCTTCTTGTCTGAGAGGTCAGTGCAGACTACTACACTCGTCCACCTGGTAGTGTTACCCTTTTAAATGGATTACATATATACGTTGTTTAATGCTTACAATTACATACATAGAGGTAATTTATTTAGATAAGGGTCACTTCCTGAAAACTGGTCAACATGGGATGGGATTTTTAAAACATCAATAAAAACACTTCCTACTAATTTCTTTCCTTATACTTTTCATATTCATGTTCAGATTTGATGTAAGAAGTAAGGGAAATAAAATAAACTGTGTGCAACTTTGGACCTTTTAGTTATGAAGTGTTGTTGTACCAAACAACCCCATTTTACAGCCAGCCATTTGTAACATGACATATGGGACATGGTTGAATACTTACTAACATCTTGTGTTGCATTGATATATATCAAACAAAATAGTTCCCAAATCAATAAGGAAGTATTTATTAACATGTATGCATGCATAAATTAAAAAAAGAAATTATTTGATGTCTTCAGAAATAACATTACAAATTTCCATCACAGATGTAACCAGTGGTGTCTGGATGCCACACAACTATTGTACACTAATTATTCAGTGAATAAAGCATGGCTGGGAATTACTTCTTTTGTATCAATATAAGCACTACATATTTTGTGTATATTATGCCATGATTAATATGCTTCTAAGTATGACATTATTTAATTCTGATTAGATTTGTATTAACCAGACTATGTGGTGTCCTAAACATGTTGTAAAATATTCCGATAATGACGCATTGGTGGGGGAATGCAAATGTTCTACTTATGTAAAAGGTATATAGGGCCAGGTGCATAGATGTGTTTATGCAGTTGCTGGTGGTACTTGACTCATTGTAAATAGACATTGTGGTGCTAGTAAGATAGTGTGTAAGGGGCACTTAGAGATCTACCCACTACCCCCTCCCCCTTCTGCTAGTCATAGATCACCAAATACTCAGCTCAGGGCAGGTGGTGACCAAAGGAGCCACACCGCTTGGTGGTGGTGGGCAGATCACTGTAACCATGGTGACCAGAAATTCTTGATTCTCATTGGTAGAGCTGTAGATGCTTGATTCTCATTCGGAGAATGTGGTCAGGTGATATGCCATACTGGATCCATGTACCATATAAGAATAAACCTGAGGGCTTGGCTCTCTCACTTCTTTCACTCTTTATACTCTTCCTTTCACTTTTTGCCTGTACTGATTTCACCATAGCCTGCCTACACAGCCACAGATTCCAGCCATGGAATTTATAATTACATCTGAGCAACACATGTTATACTGCCATAAGACATAGCTTAATCATGGACTACACCTTTATTTTTTATCTCATCAATTTATATTTTACACAGAGGTAAAGGGGAGATTTCCAGCTTTCATTTGCAATAAAAAAATGTTAAAAATTCAAATATTAGATTTTACCTCTCGATGTGACACTTCTGGCCAGTTCTCAGGATAGTGACCCATATATATAAATATATATATATATATATATATATATATATATGCCAGATAGATTCAACAACCATAGCCCACACAACTTTTATAGGAACATGATCACGGCCACCAGTGTCATAGGTTTGATGAACACCCGAAATACTGTACCATTTGCCATTCTGGTGCTAACACACAAGCCATTACACTACATAGACTCCCTGAGGCAATCACTCTTTCCTTGCCTACCGTTCTGCACGGATCCTTGCCTGAGAGGTCAATACGGACCAGCTTACCCTTTGCTGGACATTTGGACCAAGACTGGTTGGCAAAGACCCAGAATAATGTGATTGATTGTTATATGAAATCATAGTTCCTGCGACACAAAATCTCAGTGGGAAAACACTATAAAGCGATGCGTATCTCTCCAGTTGTGACACGTCAGTGTTGACCCAAATTGAATATGGAACGTGTGGATCATCCGATCGAATCCTGGTCAGTGCACCCATTTGCAGTTTGGGTTATTTTCCGTTCCAACCAGTGGTCCACAACTGGTTCATCAAAGGCTGTGATGTGTGCTGTCCTGTCTGTGGGAAACTGCATATACAAGATTTGCTGCTGCTTCTCGGAAAGAGTAGTCTATTTGGTGGCAGCGGGTTTCCTCCAAAGAAATATGTCAGAATGACCATATGGTTGACGTCCAATAGCCAATGATAAAAATCAATATGCTCTAGAGACGTCGTTAAATAAAACTAACTTTTTGTCCATCTTGAATATAACCTCAAGTTTGCTAGGTAGAAAAACCCCAGTTTAATCAATGAACACGACTCACTAGGCAGACTCACTTAGACACTGGTGAGATCCCAACGGGCTGATCTCATTTCCTGCGTGTGGTATTGAGGTTGTATGTCCTAGCGAGCATTGAGGGTCATATCCAGGCGGATACAGTTTTATCCGGATGAATTTACAGTCCTGCATTACTGGGATACCGTACCGCTGGCACTCGGCATTACGAGGATAGGACAATAACTGTTTGGGACAGTGCCAGGGTAATATGACTGAGTGGGATATCGCATCAGGGTGTGACAGGCAAGATACCACAGCGGGAAAACACTATTATGTCACCATGAGTGTGCCCTGTCACAATTCGGAAACCTGCCTAGTCCGATAATCGATCAATTGGTAGCTGGGGTGCGAGGGAGGAGAGATTTCATATCGGCTGAGGAGATGCGTTGCTAGGAACGCAGGCAGTCCAACGCACTGTTGTCTTCAGTTTGTGGTGTTTTCCCACAAAAGTATGAACAGCGCAGCGATGAGGAGCACTAACGAGCGCATTTGAACTTGCACCAGCGCTCATTGGCTCGTCCGAAACAAACCTCACTGCTGAGGTTGGTGTGGGTGTTGGAGTTAGGGTTAGGGTTGGGGTTAGGGTTGAGGTTGGGGTTAGGGTTAGGGTTGGGGTTAGGGTTAGGGTTAGGGTTAGGGTTGTGGTTAGGGTTAGAGTTGGGGTTAGGGCTGGGGTTAGGGTTAGGGTTTGGGCTTGGGTTAGGGTGTGGGTGCGGTTAGGGTTGCAGTTGGGGTTAGGGTTAGGGTTGGTGTTGGAGTTAGGGTTAGATTTAGCGTTAGGCTTTGAGTTATTGCTAGGTTTAGAGTTAGTGTTAGGTTTAGTGTTAGGGTTAGAGTTGGGGTTAGGGTTAGGGTTAGGGTTAGTGTTCGGGTTGGATTAGTGCTAGGGTAAGAGTTGAAGTTGGAGTTATAGTTAGGATTAGCGTTGGGATTAGTGCTAGGGTTGGGATTAGGGTTAGTGTTAGCATTGGATTTGGGGTTGGAGTTAGGGTTGGGATTAGCGTTAGGGTTGGGATGGGGATTAAGGTTTGGGTTAGGATTGGTGTTGGATTCGTTGTTAGAGTTAGGGTTAGGGTTACAGTTACCATTAGCATCTTTATGCTCAATGAAACCCAGTGGGGACCTCTATCTCCTCCTTTCTTCGCTGTTAACCCTCGGCACTTTCTCGCCACAGAGAATAGTCGGCCGTGTTGGTTCGTCAGCTGATGGAGCCCCGGGGAGTGGTTGAGCACGAAGCCACACGCCGGGACCAGGCAGTCAGCTGGGACTCTTTATCGTAAAACCACAACAAGGCTGGCCCAAAACAAGCTCAGTGTTGATACTGATGTACTGTTTGCTGGCACTGCACGCTGGGGGGTTTTGTATAAGTTTTATAATGTAACACGCCCTCAATTATCCATAATATTATATTGTCATTTCATTATGCTACTGTGGTAGGCCCGATGTCAGCCATTCTATGGTCTTGCACTCCCTGTCATGCACACATGGAAGAACACCAAGATCCAGATACAGTATGCTTCACCTGGTTTATTGATAAACCTATCCGCTCTCCGCAGCATCAACAGTCAAGTGACCTGCCCCCTAACTCGCTAGGTCCCACATCGCCTATATAGGTGGGTGGGGGGTGTGCTAGCCACACCCAGTAGATGGCAGCTCAGTTGGGGTCCTGCTCGGTGGCTAGCTTGACGCCACCTAGCACAGTTCAATGTAACTGCGTCGGTGTGTGGCATAGTGTTTGCCGACACCGCATGGTAGTGGAGCTCATGTACAGACTACTACACTAATAATGTATTATATTGTGTTATCTTACACCCTGATAGACACACATCACCTACATACTGTATATATGCTGTATCATAATTATACGAGTATAATAACCCGGAGTTCACTACCCGCTCATCAGCTCCACCCTCCAATCATCGGGTGATGGAGCCTGAGGCTGGTCATCTACTGCTCCAACCTACTAACCTTCAGCTCCAACAGTGGTGCCACCTCCCACTGCTCGCTCTATCGGCTAGTAACCTCAGTCACTGTTGCCGCCGATATATATATATATACTGTATAATAATGATATAAGTATAATAACCTGGACTATCCCTCCTTTCCACCAGCACTCACTCAGTCCATAGACTGATGGAGTCTGGCCTAGTCATCTACTGATCCAGCCTCCCTAACCTCAGCTCCGATGGTGGCACCACCACCTGCTTCACGCTGTAACCGCCACTCACTGTATGTGATGTTTAAGGATAATGCGAGTATAAAGGCGCAATGGGGAATGAGCCTTAATATTATCACTCCTATGTAGTGTACTACTGTATGGGGGGATCCCACCCCTCATTAGGACTGGTGGCGCCACTGCCACCCAACCCTTCCAGTGGTGCGAAACACTATCACTTGCATGCTGTAAATTATATACAAAGGGCAGTTACAGCATAGAAGGAACACAATACTGGGGCCATATGCATGACGCGGTGTTAGCGTCGTTTGGTGTTAAAGCCTGACACCGTTTAGCTATCTCCAAGATGGGGAATTAGGTCATGCGGTATGTAGAGATGCCTAACCCTTTCATGATAGCTAAACGTGCAGTTATTTATAGATTTGGGGTATCCCCCTTAACTGGTACTGGTGTGTACCCGTCAGCTTGCCTTTCTCACTTCTCACACACCGAGCACCAGCAAGCCTTATTATTGCTGAGCCTGTTCCCTGCCAGCCCGCTATTTGACAATATCGCCACCATTCCGGCGGCAGCGGCAGCGTTAATATCGGTTTGATTATTGGTTTAATTTGACCAAAATTTGGCGGCGGCGTTAATATCGCTTTGATTTTAGGGTTAATTTTATGAAATTTCATTTATTGCTTATGTAATTCTGTTAAATATGATAGCATTGAATAGATTTGGCTCTAATATATCGCCACCGATTTGTTTAATTTACATTCATCGATTGGACAATATTAATATCGCTGCCGATGTAGCTGCGGCATTAATATTGGTTCGATTTTAGGGTTAATTTGATGAAATTTCACTTATTGCGTATGTAATTCTGTTAAATATGATAGCATTGAATAGATTTGGGCCTAATCGATACCTAACACCACCCTTAAACCACCTATAGAACAGGTTTACCGTAACCTAGTTTATGCTTGTGGTGTTAGCCCTATCACTGAGTCTTGCATGCAACTTTTCGCCGCTAAATGGGGGATTCCCGCCAAACACCGTTTTGGCTTGCTAACACCGCTCCATGCATACGGGCCCTGTGATGATAAATATATTCTCTGGCAAAAAGCCCTTTGGTGTGACTGGCATTGCCGCGCATCTGTTGGTGATGAGGAAGCCCGGTGGCGGCGCCACAGGTCACATTGGTGCAGTCAAGGAGGCACAGCACAGAATGATAAAATATATAATAACAACAATTCCCTTCCGCACCTTTATGCTTGCATAATATGCTATGCATCACACACACACATATATATATATATATTTATATATGTGTGTGATATGTATATTTATATATATTTAGTTGGATGAATGTCACAAACAAGTAAACATGATGCACTTATATTCATTATTCTCTATGTTTATCTCTTTGTTACTCTTTCTGTTCTAACCTTCTATGTTATATATGTATATGCAATCCTGAATATATCTATGTGTCAACATTTATCTAGACTGTCACTTGTCTATGTACAAGCAATGTAGTCTGACCTTTATAAACACTGAAAAAAAAGAGAAAGGCGTCAATTAGAAAATACTATTGCAGCCATTTGTCTGCTTCGTATTTGGTCAGGAATGTCCATACTGAATACACTGTATAGTGATTGGATATTGGACATATCCCCTTGCCACATCGAACATACCATTCCATTCAAACAATAATTTGAATATAAGTTACAGGTGCGGTAATTTGAAAAGAAGCTAAAACTAGTAAAAGTGCAGTAATTCCAGGCTCGACTGGAGGCGGTGGCCAAATCGCTAGAGCGGAAGCCTCCCATGCGGGAGGTCTGGAGTTAGATTCCCGGTCGAGTCAAATGAACGACTTACAAAATTGATACTTGTTGCTTCATTGCTTGGCATTCATCATTAATATGATAGGTCAAGCACTGGTTAGCTCAGTGTCAGGATAATGTGACTGAGTGGGATATTGGATCATGGTGCTGATGGCCTGATGTCCAAGTGGAGTAGCACTATGAAGGTACCATCAGTGTGCACTGTCACAAGCTGGTACCCATCCTGATATTACCCTAGATGTTGCTTGGACGTAAAACAACAGCACACAAACGAACAAACTGATATTACCTTAGATATTGCCTGGACGTTAAACTCCAACAACCAACCGATTCCAGGCTCACATTAAAGTTGCATTTTCTTTTTTCTTGAAGATTTATACTGCCTATCATGGATAAGTCTGATTAGACTTGTTTTCACCATTAGACAGTTTGTCGATAGAAAGCCCGAGCCTAAACTTTTACCGACCCAAGGGATTTTTAACCTCCAACACCACATAGACATGGTATGAGAGCAACTGGCCTTTGATGATGCTATAAGTTATACACAACGGTGGAAATCCAAACTGGCAGAGGTGGGGGCACGAGGAATCGAACCACTGACCTTCATATTAGGAGTCCAACCTAGAAAAAAGTCAGACACTCTAACCACTCCGCCACAGAGAACACCATAGTCCGATGAAAGCATCACGTTTTCAAAAGCTAAGCCCTCATGTCAATTTGAACCTACATATGCATCTTAGATACTGGTGCAGTTATTAAGCATTTGATGCTACATATAAGGGACTAGCGAGGCCATTTAGCAGAACCTGTTACTACTGAAGCCTATGCGGTCAGTGTTTTGGCAAGCTTGCCAAAATTAACTTAGCATGTTTTCACTTCAAATATCTCCTAAATTAGTAATTGTCAAGCAGAGTTACTTCAAGCTAAAGTAAGATACATTATAATGATCACTCTAATATATTTATCTCAGAAAATCAAAACCATCGGACTATGCAACTTTAACATACCTCCACTCCAAGGGTCGCTTACTGTGAGGCGGAGTGACGCTCACACAACACGCGGCGTTAACTTCCTGCCAATTTGTCTCAGAGCAGACGACATTTAAATCTCCTCGCAGCAAGCAGTCCACTTAGGTAAGCCATCACCGACTGGAGTGCGTCAATAGTTACACACTGGTTTACATGCGACTCAAATCCAGGATTACAGATTGAGCACTCCGTAAATCTTGGCGTATAATCCTGCCGCCAGTTTGATTGAAACAATATTACAAATTAAAACTTAGCAAAGAAGAACATAAAGAGGTTCTTTTCATGATAATCGGCGCTTGGTTTGTTTCGGTAAGTGGAGTTTTCTCTAAAGCAGGCCGTAGACTGCGCGATCATTAATATCTGAGTTTGTGCTTTGACATTTAGAAGAATTCAAGAGGGCCTGTCATAAATATACCGGGGTGGTGAAAGTAAATACAACAACTGCGTCTGTGAAGAGGTCATTTTTGAAAGTCACACAAATACGCAGTTTTAGAACCTTGCCCCTCCCCTCCCCGGATCTTTCACTTCTGTGCCCCCACTGCCCCCCCCCCCCTAGAACTGTTCAACAATTCCAATATCAATATTGAGCCTATAACTATTACACAAGTTCAATAGTAATATTGAGCCTATAACTTTTCAACAAGACAAATCACAATATTGAGCCTATAACTATTAAACAAGTTCAATAGCAATATTGAACCTAGAACGATTAAACTAGTCAAATAGCAATATTAAGCCTAGAACTGTTCAACAAGACCAATAACAATATTGAGCCTATAACTGTTCAACAAGACCAATAGTCATATTGAACCTAGAACTGTTCACCAAGACCAATAGTAATATTGAGCCTAGAACTGTTCAATAAGACCAATAGCAATATTGAGCCTAGAACTGTTCAACAAGACCAATAGCAATATTGAGCCTAGAACTGTTCATCAAGACCCATAGTAATATTGAGCCTAGAACTGTTCAACAAGTCCAATAGCAATATTGAGCCTAGAACTGTTCAATGGGACCAATAGTAATTTTGAGCCTAGAATTGTTCAACAAGACCAATAGTAATATTGAGCCTAGAACTGTTCAACTATACCAATAGCAATATTGAGCCCAGGACTGTTCAACAGGACCAATAGCAATATTGAGCCTAGAACTGTTCACCAAGTCCAATAGCAATATTGAGCCTAGAACTGTTCAACAGGAACAATAGTAATATTGAGCCTAGAACTGTTCAACAGGACCATTATCAATATTGAGCATAGAACTGTTCAACAAGACCAATAGCAATATTGAGCCTAGAACTGTTCAAGAAGTCCAATAGTAATATTGAGCTTAGAAGTGTTCAACAAGACCAATAGTAATATTGAGCCTTGAACTGTTCAACAAGTCCAATAGCAATATTGAGCCTAGAACTGTTCAACAAGACCAATAGTAATATTGAGCCTAGCACTGTTCAACAAGACCAATAGCAATATTGAGCCTAGAACTGTTCAACAAGACTGATATCAATATTGATCCTAGAACTGTTCAACAAGACCAATAGTAATATTGAGCCTAGAACTATTCAACAAGTCCAATAGCAATATTGAGCCTAGAACTGTTCAACAAGACCAATAGTACTATTGACCCTATAACTGTTCAACAAGTACAATAGTAATATTGACCCTAGAACTGTTCAACAAGCCCAATAGTAATATTGAGCCAGAACTGTTCAACAAGACCGATATCAATATTGAGCCTAGAACTGTTCAACAAGACCAATAGTAATATTGAGCCTAGAACTGTTCAACAAGTCCAATAGCAATATTGAGCCTAGAACTGTTCAACAAGACCAATAGTAATCTTGAGGCTAGAACTGTTCAACAAACCAATACCAATATTGAGCCTAGAACTGTTCAACAAGTCCAATAGCAATATTGAGCCTAGAACTGTTCAACAAGACCAATAGTAATATTGAGCCTAGAACTATTAACACGTTCAATAGCAATATTGAGCCTGAAACTATTAAACGTGTCTACCTATTAAACATGTCCAATATCAATATTGAGCCTACAACTGTTCAACAGGACTGATGGAATACTCGTTGTAATGATCGTGGACGGACCCGTCTCCAGCATCCGGTATGAAACTCAGACATGCCTATTTTGTGAGGCAATAGATACAAAGATGTAGTCACACAGGTTAGAATTTATAGGAAAAGGACCAGCTGGTCATAGTGATTCAAAGGAGGCTACATGATACCCTCCTCTTGGATACCAACTTTTTCCTCATCTCTGTTAACTCCATCGGCTAACACTCTAGTAACAGCATTTGCCTTTGCATCTTTGATTATCGCTTCCAAGAATGCAAAGGAACTTTGATGGGATATATGCACATATATAATGTTCAGATACGTTTATATACAGATATATATGCGTATGTATATGCATATGCATATATCTGTATATATATGTGTAGATATGTGTATATATGTGTACATATGCGCATATATCCACATATATTTGTAGACAAGTATATACGCACATATATGCAGATATGTGACACAATGCTACTGACTAAATCATGATATACATATATATAGATATATATATACATCAATGTACACATGTGCAGTCTAATATGCAACACCTTGCTAGATGAATTGCATATAACTATTATTCATGTAGATTAAACATTATATATAATATGGTAGAATTATCAGTGGCATACACAATTTTTGAAAACAATAACATAATTGTGTACATCATTATGGTTATTATAGAAATAGTACACTCCCCCAAGCCATATAACCCCTCTTACCAAACTCACTTCCACAACACCTCTTTCACTCTGTTGCTCACAAGTTGGGGGTTGGGGTCGAGGGCTCCCAGGATGTGCTGGTACTGGTAGTACCCCTATCCTCAAACTGAAAAACAAGGTTTAGCAGCAGTCATGCCTCAATGACCATAACCCACATCTCCCCTAAGTTTGTCAGTTAGACAGTTGTGTCGGTGTAACCCTGCCATCCAGATAGGCCAGGGTAGGGTTACCCCACCTGATATCTCTTCCTCCCCCCACACACACACACACAAAGTAAGACAATAGCCACACAGCAACTCACACCCCCACCAGCCCACCTCTACCTACATACCTACACTATGTTGGTCAGGCATGAATCAATGATGATGTGGTGTTATCTTTTTAAATTTTATTGAATTAATTTTTTTATTAATTATCCTTAATGTTGAATGTTGTTCGTATTATTCCTAGCCATATTGATTGCTCGTTATTCACATGCTTTCAGGACCTGCCATCATTCTGGCACCAGTTGGACCACTGTGGGTTGCAGTTCCTCTGTAGTTCAGATGGCAGAGTGTTGCTCTGAAGATCAGAGGTTACCTGGTTCGAATCTTGGAATCAGAAGACTTAACAATTATAACAAAGTCTTAATAATTTGTTTAAATGCCTAAATATATTAATATTGATCAATATGCATTTGCTCGACTTTACCCGACCCAACTTCAGCCGACCCAACTTCAGCCAACCCGACTTCAGGTGACCCGACTTCAGCTGACCCAACTCGACTTCACCCGACCCGACTTCCCCTGACCCAACTTTACCCGTCGGGTAATGTCGAGAAGGGTAAAGTCGAGCCGGGTAAAATCAAGCCGGCTAAAGTCAAGCCGGGTATAGTCGAGCCAGGTAAAGTCGAGCCCGGTAAAGTCGAGCCCGGTAAAGTTGATCCCAGTAAAGTCGAGTAATGTCGAGTCAGGTAAAGGCATATTGATTAATATTAATATAATTATGCATTTAACAAAATTATTAAGGCATTCCTTTTTTAAAAAGGTTTTCCGGTTCCAAGATTCAAACCAGTTACCCTCTTGTAAAAATATACGGTATTTCAGTCGTGATAGCTGAGCTTGGAATCATATCAATAACTTGGGCAACAGAGTTAGGGACCATTGTTATGTAATAGTGATGCAATGTGTACCCACTCGCTGTGTGACATGGAAATAACCATGTGTAAATGTTATGACACGCGGTGACCGGGATTGCAGTATGATGTCCGGATATTAAGATACAGTTACTAATTACAGGAATGTTCCCTCTATGCTCCAGGAAGAGGGCAAAAGGGAGAGGGACATGTATTATTGCTTAATGTAACTGTATGGTGATTACTTGTTACCACGGGACTGCTGGGTAAGCACACCCAACCATTATGCATACATTAGGGACACGACCTGCCCTGGCATTGAGTGACAGGTGCCCCCTCTTGAACGCCACCCTTCCCAGGCCGTGAAGGTGTCTGATTGGCTGGCTGTGTGAGCCCAGTCACCCTTCTACTCCTTGCACTTGCGCAACATACCACACACTCACTCTAAAGATACCAAAGGAAACAGTTCACCTCTGAGCTGTGTGTAACACCCATAGGACTTAGGTTCAATGGGTTGTATGCACTGATTTTGACTGAACAAGCAGAAGCTATGTGGGTCTGTGTAGCAGGTTCTAAGTGAGTCAGGGTGTCAGGTCACTAGTAGGTGAATAAGAGTTGTAGCAATAAAGCTTAACCTTATCCCTGTCAATCTTGTGTGACTTGTCTCCCTTTCTTTCTTATGACTTGTGTTTGGTATTTAGTGGGGAGACCGACAGACAGTTCCCAGGATTCTCCTGATAGTAGTGAGTATAAAATGAGTAACTGGGGATGGCCAAACAACCAGTAATTCTTCACCCTGATCTTGAGAGCAAAACTCTGCCCTCTGAGCTATAGAGGAACTGCAACCCAGAGTGGTCAAATTGGTGGCAGAATGCTGGGAGGTCCCGACAGCATGTGAATAATGAGAAAATAATATGGATAGAAATAATCTGAAAATAATTAAATAGCCTGTTAAACCAAACTTGAAAGGACCCTAGAAATTTGTTTGGATTAACCTATCATTGGTTTAACCACGCTTTACCTTTTACTTTGACTTTGAGTAAGCATGTATTCCACATGTATTATACAATATATGTGGACACTTTGATTGTTTTTTGTTAATGTATATACAGTATAACCCCGTTAAACCAAGCTTGGTTAAACGAAATGATCGGTTAACCCAAACATTTTTTGGCGGCCCGTCAAAATACTACCATTTATCATATACAAATGTTGGTGGGGTCTCAGATGACCTTATAACCACATGAAAGTTTGGTTTAACTGTACCAAAAGTGTCATGGGGTCCAACAATTTTGCTTAGATTAACCAATAATTTGGATTAACAGACTTTGGTTTAACCAACTTTTTTTTATATGATAAATGGTAGTATTTTGCCGGGCCATAAAACAAAGTTTGGATTAACAGATCGTTTGGTTTAACTGAGTTTGTTTTAACGGGGTTATACTGTAGTTGCATAATATAGCGAACATTTCTTCCTGCCTGTATCTATAGTTGCATTTCTCCCTGCCTAACTCTATAGTTGCATTTCCTTTGGACACTGTGGAGTGTGTGCTAGGTGTGTATGTGTCCACTGTCCCCGCTGTGCCCAGACGGTACTTACAGAGTCCAGATGGACAGGCGTAAATGAGGTAATGGTGGGATATCCTTTCAGACAAAGGACCCTAGGGTCTACCTGCACCGAATACCAACAAAAGTACAGCACCCCACAAAAATCACATCACCCACCACACCCACAGTACAGAAAAACAACAATATGTATCCTCCGTGAAATGACATAGTATTTCGATGCATCAACACATTCCAAGTGTGCACGAGTACCTAAGTTGGAAATATAGGATCAAATCGAGAAGGAGTATTCCCTGATAGCTCATACCCCAGTCATACTACAGCTTGCGACCACTTTGCAACCACCTTAGACCAAAGAACCCACACTCACTCGTCCTTGCTACCAAAACAATATTTGCCGATGTCTGGGCATCACTGGTGAGTGTGGGTTCTTTGGTCTAAGGTGGTCGCAAAGTGTTCGCAAGCTGTAGTGTGACTGGGGTATCAGTCACACTCTGCTTCCGACCATTTTGCGAGGACAATAAAATGGGTGGTCGCAAAATGGTCGCAAGTGAACCCAAAATGATCACAAAGTGGTCTTCAATAGTGGCCGACCTCCAGCCGACCCTTTTATATATTATATATTCACACGGAACTTGCAGTTGCTGCACCAACAACCTCCTTGGGACCAAAATGGTCGTTAGCTATTTTCATAGCTTGGGGACAAGATGACGACCAGTCGGCAACCAGTCGGCGATCAATCGGCGACCAGTCGGCGACCAGTCAGTTTTATGGTCACAATTTGGTGCAAAGTGGTCACTTGCGGCATTTTTGATTAACCAACTCGGGTCACCCGAGTCACGTTTTGGTGCATGCACACATCCCACAGACTTGGGTTGAATAATCGAACATGCTTCTCCACGCTCAGGGTCGAAGAAATGGTGGTTTAATCCAAAACTTTAATTTTTTTTTAATAACCGATATAACTACAGCAAAATAGGATGTAAAGTATTTCATGATTGTGTAGTTTAGATATATTTCCATTTCATTAATCTGGGTTATTAAAAAAAAGCATTAAAACAACATGTAAGACTTGTACTGGTAGCTGATATCCTACAGGTACCAGCACAGATGTGATGTCATCGCTGCTAGCCACCCACAGCCAAGACATGGGTTACTGGGGTCGGAATTTTTGCACATGGCACTTATATTTGTCGACTCCACTCGCACTGTTTGATTTGAAATTCTAGTAACTCAGGTGACCCAAGACATCCAGGTCGTGGTAATTGAATACGGCCCAGTGTTCGGAAGCCATCGTGAGACTGAGGATTTATATACAACAACAAATGCTGAATGAGTTAACCTGTAATTATATTCTATATAACATATATAATATATGCAATATATGTAATATATTCAATATAATATATAATATATATATACAATATATATAATGTATATACTATATAATATATTTAATATGGATAACACATATAATATATAATATATATATAATATGTATATACTGTATAATTATATATATATAATATATAGATAATATATATACTATATCATGTATACTATATATAACATATATTATATATATAATGCATTTAATATATATTATATGTATACTATATATCTAATATATGTATAATATATAATATATATATGTATAATATATAATATATACAAATCACATAGAGAACACAAAGGTGTTATACAACACGCAGTAGTAAACTCCAACACTTATTTCAGCTAGTCAGTGCCGACTCCTTTTGGGCTGTCAGTAATGAACATTTGACTGTTACCATGGTTACTCTATTCAGGAGTGATAAGCAAGAGGGATCAATGTTAAGGAAAAGTGTGGTATCAACATGCGTGGCGTACACTCAGGGTACACTGGGCGTACACTAGATGTACACTCAGTGAACACTTGGCACAAAATACAGTTGGCATATACTCTGTCTACATCCGGCGTACCTTATATGTGCATTCTGCATACACCCGACATACACCTGATGTACACATGACATACACCCAGCGTGGACTTGGAGTATGCCCTACATACAGTTGGCATACAGTCAGTATATTCTCTGTCTATATTTGGCATACACTCGATGACCATTCTATATACACCCGACGTACACCAAATGTGCATGTGACATATACCTGGCATACATTTGGAGTATACCCGACATACATTTGGCATTCAACCAATATATACTGTCTAAATTTGAGTACACTCAATGTGCTTTCTGTATACACCTGATGCACACCTGTTGTACACAGGACATACAATTGGTGTATATGTGACATACACCTGGTGTACACATGACATACACCCAGTGTACACTCAGAGTATACCTGACATACAGTCAGTATATACTCTGTTTACAATCGATGTGCATTCTGTATACACCTGCATACACCCGATGTACATGTGACATACACCCGGCATACACTCGGAGTATACCTGATATACAGTCAGCATACATTCAGTACATACTGTCTACATTCGGCATACACTCGATGTGCATTCTGAATACACCCGACATACACCCAATGTACAATTGACATACACCTGGCATACATGTGGTATATACCCAGCATACACTCAGAGTATACCTGACATACAGTTGGCATACAGTCGGTATATACTCCGTCTACATTCGCTTTAAACTCAGTGTACATTCGGTGTACACTCATCGTACACTGGGCATACAATTGGCTACAATCCATGAACGCCTGGCGTACGCTCGGCATATACCCATACATTATGCTTACAATGGGTATATACTGTCTACACTCAGTGTGCACTCGGCGTACCCTCGACATTCACTTGGAATATACCCGACATACACCCATCATACAATCGGTATATACTATGTATGCACGTGCGGTACATTGGTGTACACTAGGCATACAATCAGCATACAATTGGCGTACAATCAGCGTATACCCGCGATATAACCGGCATACAGTCAGTATATACTATGTCTACACTCGGTGTACACTCGGCATACACTCTGCATACCCTCGCAGACACTCAGCGGACACTATGTGTACACTTGGCTTATACCCACCGTATAACCGGGGTACATTCGGTATATCCTCTGTCTACACTTGGTGTACATTCGACATACACTCGGCGTATACCTGGCATACACCAGACATACACTTGGTATATACTCTGTCTGCACTCGGCATACAATCAGGGTACACTCGGCATACACTCAGCATACCTTTGGCATACATGAGCACATACTTGGCATACACTTGTATGGTGTTAAGCTCTCTATCAATTACCACCTGGGTGCCGGTGCAGGGGATGCAGTCTGGTACGGAAATGAGTGAATGTCAAATGGTGGGAAGAGATGGGATGGTTGATTGAGTTGTGTGGGTAGTTCGTCTGGTGGCAAAGGGAGATCTCCATAAATATCTATGTGCGAATTGTGAATCTTACCCGCTCTTTTCTTCTCTGCGGTTGTGGCATAACAAACAGAAACACAGCTGGTTTTAATAACATTAATGCAGTGTTGCAAGGCATGGAGAGTTACTAAGCAGTTGTCGTCTGCTACCACTTAACATTGCTTAATGTACTGGTGGATTTTAATGGAATTAGATCATTTTCACCAAAGAGTGGGCACTATATACTAAATATTACTTGACATGGATTAATCGCGTCTTGGATTAATCATCATTTTACTTAGAAAAGTGCAGGTGTTAGTGGCAGCAGACAATATTTAATCATTTTTATATATGGATGAATTCTAGAGGAATTAAATCATTTAAAATTTAAAGTGGGCATTATTGATCGAAAGAATATTATGAATATGGCATAGATTAATCATATTTTGGATTAATCATCATTTTATTTAGAAAAATGCAAGTTTTAGTGGCAGTAGACGATAATTAATCAGTAGCATATATGGATGAATTTGAATCATTAGATCATTTTCATTCAAAAGTGGGCACTATTGACTGAATAAATATTATATGTGACATATGTAATCATATTTTGGATTAAGTATAGTATTATTTAGGAAAATGCAGTTTTCAATGACAGCAGACGACATTTAAACAGTAGACAAAGTTAGCTGTTGCGATGCTATTAGGTAAATCTCTGCATGAAATGAACAGTTATTATACAGTTAATTTTCTTATTGACATATATCTACAATTTACGATTCTGCATCTATATAAAGGTGCATTGGGGAGAACCATTAAAGGGGCTGCCCTTATTTATATCCACATAATAACTTATATGTAACATAATATATGGATCATTCTCTCAAACTGGGCACAAAAGTGTGACATGGAAACCAAAAGTGAAAACCTTCCAAATAATAGCAAACATCCTTCCAAATAATAGCCTAATCCAATGTCCTATGAACTTTTGCATGTTGTGCATATGTCAGAGTTGAAAACAATTTGTTTCACTTTTTGAATTAGATCTTATGCAAATTGAGCAATACATTAATATCACTCGTGTAACATGAAAATCAAAGACACATCCCAAACTTCATCTTAACATATACGACATAATCAAACAAGATGTTATTGATTACTGTTAAGCAGACAAGGTTATGACTTACAAGAAAAAAGTTGAAAAATAAGTTGAAAGAAAGTTTCGCTACATGTCTGGTGTCAATGTGTAAATTTTCACATTTTCACTCTAGCACAAAATCATACAATTAAAATTTGATATATTTTGTGGGATAAATTCAATACATGTAGAATTGCTAACATACTTAATACACAGAGGCTACACTAATTATTTGACTTGCTATCAATAAAACAAAGCCTTAATTATCAGCATCGTAACGTGGAGACCAAATATGTGGTGCCCAGTTTTGGAGAATGACCCATATACATCTGATGAGTTCAGGCACATACCCCCCCCCTCCGTAAAAGCCTATTCAAAAATTTAGATAAACATTGGAATTAAACTTCGAAGACTTAATTTGTTTACATTCATATTCTTTTGTTCATTGCTCCATAATCCTTTCCTCATGAAAATAATAGAATTGGTGCAAAGTAAAATTAGCTTCAGGTCAATTTCTTTTATTTTAAGCAACTTTTTGGATTGGCATATACAGGGTTTTGTGCCTTCATATATATATATAATTTCCAGGCGAGTGTGGTGCGGAAGCTTTGGATGGAGGGTGGGGGGGGTGAAGGATGCCGGTAGCCACCCCACCCAGGAATGGGGGGGGGTATGAGCAGGACACTACAGAGATTATTACGTACGATAACAGTCTTATCACTATCCATATATACACACACAAAATATATATATATATATATATATATATAATATATAATAAATATACCACATGCATCCTTTGCTGTTGAAATTGCTTTAGGAAATACAAGTTTTTTCTATGGACAGATATGGGTGGGAATTTGGCTGGCGTCTCTGCCTGTGTATAGGCAAAGTGCCATGGGTGGATGGCAGGAATCTATATTAGATTTGCACATTACCTTTCGCTTTTCGCGTGGGAAAATTGTGTTTGAGACAGCGCGAAGTGTATTTAAGGGAACTGCTCAGATGTAATGGTATCTAGACCGAGAAGGCCGGAGAGGTGGGGAATGGTCTAAAGTCAACACGCATCATTGTACATGTAGAGCCAAACTGCCATCCTTTTGTTGTTGTTTTCAATTTGTTGTCATCTGTTGTAAGCCTAAAATTGAGTTATTTTCGGTATAAGACAATTTCATAATATATTGTTATATACATAGTCTATGGGTAGACTATGTAAATACAAAATGGGTATACATGTATGCATACATATTATATGTACATATATTGATATATATGGAATACATATATATATATATATATATATATCTTATGTATATATATAATATATATGCACATATATGAAGGGTTCATGTGCAAAAACCGACAAATCCATTTGAGTTATTTTCTGCAAATAGAATTTATTGGTGTCCTTGCTGGTTAAAGTCTATCAATTTCATATTGATTAGGGCTTTATATAGGGGATGTGGCAGCTTTTGCGAAGAAAAAATAATTTGATTACCGGAATGATGGCAGCTTCAGCTCAAGCGTGGTATTCATGGTTTCATTTTCAGCCCAGATAGTGTTTGTCAGTTTTCGTGCCTGAACCCTTCATATATATATTTGCGTTTATATGTTGTATGTATCATTAGGAAATCGAAACAGTATTTATTTCAATATAAATTAGTGTATTATTTTCAGTGATATTTAATGGCTCTCTGGCGAAATTAGCTGAAGTTGCATAGTCCAATCATTTTGAGTTCCTGGAATATTTTGAAATAAATACACGATATTTATCATTAATGTACTTTTGTTTAAATTAATAAATACACTATATTTATCATTATAGTCTTCTTTTCTTTAAATAAATAAATACACTATAATTCGCTACACTCGGCTGTCATGGAGAAATAAAGTAAGAAAGATAGAAAACAGAGAGGGAACTGCTTTAAATAAAATTTAATAGAAAACAATTCGGACCGTGGCAGGTGGAACATGTAACAGGTGGCGGCATGGCCAGAAATCATATGCTGACTGGTGTGCATAACCAGTAGATCAGTCCCAGGCGGGTTGTAACAGATTCAGATAGATTCAGATTGAGGATCAGCGCTCACCCCCCCCCCCCCCCCCCCCGAGTAAAGGGTGGGTGGGTGGGGAAGCGATGTGTACAGTAGCAGTGTCAAGCAGAGACTGAGGGGAAAACAGAAAGGTGAATCAGCAGGAAAGGGAGAGACCAGCAGCCTCGTGAGCAAATTACACATGTTAGCCTCGGGCCAACATGCACATTTATCATTATAACATACTTTTGTTTAAATTAATAAATACACTACATTTATCATTATAATCTACTTCTTTTCTTTAAATTAATAAATACACGATATTTATCAATATAATGTACTTTTGGTTAAATTAATAAATACACTACATTTATCATTATAATCTTCTTCTTTTCTTTAAATTAATGAATACACTATATATATCATTGATGTACTTTTCTTTAAATTAATAAATATACTATATTTATCATTATAATATTGTTGTTCTCTTTAAATTAATAAATACACTATTTTTATCATCATAATCTACGTTTCTTTAAATTGAAAGCTTCTTATCATAAAGGGCTAACTTGGAAGATGTATCAGAAGTAAAGACATGCTAAATTAATGTTGAAATGCACATCAAAACTGACATAATAGCCTTCAGCAGTCACCGCTTCTAACACATTTACTTGGTCTAACCACATATGCAACAACTAATGCTTAATAGAGCATGTTGGGGAGGCTAACACGCATAATTTGCGAATGAGGCTATTCTATTTATGTCTTCCTCGCTTTGCTCCTCCCTCTCTCAAGTCATTCTGCCCCTGCGGCTCTGCATACTCACTTCACCGCCCCTGCCGGCACTTAGACTCCTGGGTCCCGAGTCACCCACTTGATTAGCCTGCCTACAGGTCCACAATTGTTATTTTCTTTATTAAACCTTTCAAAGTTATATCTCTTTTCTTATCTTTTCTTGTCCGAGTGAAGCGACTTAGGGTGGCCGTATCTAATTTGGATATCTGACATCAAATCTAGGTTAATGTCTTGGGTTCATACATGTGATTCTTTTATCGGACTATACATCTTTAAGTGACAAGTTAAATTGGGAAATTATCTCCAGTCATAATTCAAGCTTATTTCCTGAATTTAATTTCTGAAACTCCCTCCATCTCCTCACCTCCAGCAAAGAAAGAATAAGATCAAATAGAAAGAAAGATCTGTGTCTAGCTGATCTTATTGGGGCTTGTCTGGAAGATATTTTGCACCTGATTGGAATCGGTGAGACAGGAGGTCCATGTTGTAACATATCTGTAGCTGAGTACTCAAATGCTAGCAGACGGTAAAAGGACTAGGTCACAGGTCATGTGACCGCCCGTAGTTGTACCTTGAACCCTAATAAAGAGTCACTCGCTGTACATAACTCAAAGTGTCAAGATATCTTGTTTTACACATTTGAGCGAAAAACAATATTCGAACAGAGAATATTGTCCTACAAACCATTCCCCTGGAAATCTTAACAACAATAGTGTTCCAATCAAAAGCTGCACTCCCACCGGAAACTCTGAACCCCACTCTCTGGATACAACCCACTTCAAGCCGCACTCCCTGGATATACCACGATCCCCACTCTCTGGATATGGCGCACCTCAAGCCGCACTCCCTGGATACCGCCCCGATTCCCACTCTCTGGATACGGCACCTCAAGCCGCACTCCCTGGATATTCTCACAAACCCCACTCTCTGGATACGGCCCACTTCAAGCCGCACTCCGTGGATACAAACCCGATCCCCACTCTCTGGATACGGCACCCCAAGCCGCACTCTCTGGATACGGCCAACCCCAAGCAGCACTCCCTGGATACAGCCCTGATGTTGAATGGTTGCGTTGCTTGCATGGACACTTACCTGGACATCTATCTGACAGCGATGAAGAAAAGACAGGGCGTGACAGTTAGCAACCCTCGCCAAGATTACCCGCCAGGTGGCGGAGGGTCGGTATGTGAGTGTCTGGGGAGTGTGGGACTAGGACTAGAAGGGAGTGATTAATCATCAGTAAGACAATTATGTAAATGAAGCAATTTTAAGCCAGCGACCTGTCAGTATGGATATCCAATATCGTATATAGGTGATATTTGGTGCAGTTTGTATGCAACCATCCGTATGGAAGTGAGGAGGAGCACCGGTGGTGGTGCCATCAGTCATGAGCATAGCAAGGTGGTGGCAATACACATAATAATAATCATACTACAATAATCTGCGTCCACATTTTTATACTTGCATAGTGCGTTATGCATAACATATATTTCTTTAAATTCATATACAGCTCCATATATTAATCTAAGTGTGATGTATAACGCATTGGTCGTAATGCGAAGCATTTCGTTTGATGCGAGGGGAGGGAGAACGACTCCCCGCTGCTCGACTCACCGCGACGCCCGCTGCTCACCTCACCCTCCCCCGGCCTTGAGCGACTCCCCCCCCCCTCCTGCCACTCCTCACTTCCCCCCCGGCCCAGCCACTCCCCCCGCCACTGCTCACTCCCCCCGGCCCTGAGCGACTCCCCCCCCCTGCTGCCTCTGCTCACTTCCCCCCTTATAAGGCCGCCCGCCGGCCTCCCTCAGGCACTCAGCCTCCAGCCGCCTTCCAGCTCTCTGCCCCCTTTTCTTCTTCTTGGCTCTACTTCTCCTCATCATGCCCGGGCGCGGAAAGGGAAAGAGCCGGAAGACCTCCAAGTTCCCCGGCATGGCTACCCCGGGGCCCTCCTCGGGCTCCCCGGGGGGGTCCCTCCCCTCTACGGCCCCCACGTCGCCCGCAGCACCCTCGGGCCACGCCAGCAGCCAGATCGCCCTCCTCATCCAGGCCATCACCCGCCTCACCAGCCGTGTCGAGGCCGTTGAGATGGGGATTGCCCGAGGAGCTTCGGACCTGCCTGCGCCCGCGCCGCGGCAGGAGCCTGCCTACAGCCTGCCGCCCGTCCCGGCGTCTCGGGCGCACGCCGCAGCCGGGAGCCGGCCGCCGCCTCCACCTCATGCGACTCAGCCCGGAGGCCTCCACCCGCAGTACGAGCTGTACAGCCGCGTCCACGCCAGCTCGACACCGTCGCTCGCCTACCGTCAGGATCCCGCGGAGCACAACCCAACATCCGCGGCCGACGCAGTCCGAGACATCCTTGCATCCGCCGAGGCGCAACACACCGTGCGCCGCCGAGGTATCCCCGCCGACTACGTCTTCCCCTGCGACCTCGTGGAGAGGGGGCCGGGGCGCAAGGCGGTAAAACTCGGGGAGGCCACTAGGGACGAGTATAGCCTCGCCCTCCTCACCCTGGTTAACCATCCCTCCTTCCCGGCCCACTCCCTCCAGGGCCTACACCACCACCACCTCACCGTCATGAGGGACATCCTCATCCACCCCTGGCCGACCGTCCGCCAGTACTCAGAGACCATATTTTCCTGGATCGCGGACGGAAGGCTCCCCCAGGGGTGGCATGACCCTGTGGCCCTCAACGCGGTCAGGCTCGACTCCCTTACCACGCCCACCACCCGGCCAACACCAGCTCCCCGAGGCGACGAGGGGGCCCGAGGCGCACACCTGCCCCGGCAGCAAGTCGACACCCGCACCGCCTACGATAGGCACGCTCACGGGGCTCCCTGCTCCACTTGGAACCGCGATCCCACCTCGTGCGATCAGGCACCCCTCGGAGAGGCTCACGGCGAGGTGAGAGACAGGCGCCGGCACGTCTGTGCCTATTGCGCCAACGTCCGGCGCATATTAACAATGCACAGCGAGGCCGCATGCCGCACCAAGCAAGACCGTGAGCGCCAGACCCCCGCCACCTCGGCGGATTTTTGATCCGCCGGCCTCCCCCCGGCTGGCCCGGGGGGCATAGCCCGGCGCCTCACCCCCACCATTCCCGACAGCCCCGCAACGCCCACCGACGGTCCCCCAGCGAACACCGATCGGAACGCCGCCCAGACGAAGCCGAGGATCATCACCTCGCACCTCACACCTCAGACGACTCAGCCCAGCCTCACGGGAGACCCCCCCCCAGACAGCCCAGCCACCGGCCTCCACGGCACCGACCTTCACGACACCGCCTTCATGAAGCCGCCCGACCCCACCCAGCCCAGCCCTGAGGAGTTCGCTGCCCCCCTGCTCGACCCTCGCCGGACTTCCTCCCCCAGCCCTCAGGAGCGGGCCTACCCTTTTTTGGCCGCCCGCTCCCCTTCCACCTAGACCCCGGACCCTCCTCTCATCCAGGCCTGCCTCTCCGGGCCCGCCTCGGGCGCCCCGCGCCCCCGCCTCGGGCTTGCCTCGAGCCCTCTCCTTACTTTTTGGCGGAGGGCTCCTCGGCCCCCCCTCTACCAACTCTGACACTGCTCCTTATGAGCCCCTCACTATTTATCCTCTGCTCCTCATGAGCCCCTGACTCTTTGCTCCTCGCGAGCCCCTGCTCCTCATGAGCCCCCTGTATTGCTCTGTGCCTCCTCAGCCTGTTTACCTCCTCAGTTACCCTGTTTGTACCTTACTTTGTCATTTATTGTTATTCTCACTGTTTCTCTGTATGTTGCCCGAGGCGTCACAATAAACGCCTCAGTTTCCCACACCGCCTCAGTTCTACCTTCTCGCGGACATCGGTCGAAATGCGAAGCATTTCGTAATGCGAAGCATTTCTTTTGATGCGAGGGTTTGATGCGAGGGTAGGGAGAACGACTCACCCAGGCTCGACTCACCGCTACGCCGCTGCTCACTCTCACCCACCCCCGCTTGAGCGACTCCCCCCCCCCCTCCTGCCACTCCTCACTTCCCCCCCGGCCCAGCCACTTCCCCCGCCACTGCTCACTCCCCCCGGCCCTGAGCGACTCCCCCCCCCTGCTGCCTCTGCTCACTTCCCCCCTTATAAGGCCGCCCGCCGGCCTCCCTCAGGCACTCAGCCTCCAGCCGCCTTCCAGCTCTCTGCCCCCTTTTCTTCTCCACCCACCCACCCAACTCTCCCTCCTCTACCCTCCCCCCTCTGCGGCGGAGGGCTCCTCGGCCCCCCCTCTACCAACTCTGACACTGCTCCTTATGAGCCCCTCACTATTTATCCTCTGCTCCTCATGAGCCCCTGACTCTTTGCTCCTCGCGAGCCCCCTGCTCCTCATGAGCCCCTTGTATTGCTCTGTGCCTCCTCAGCCTTTTACCTCCTCAGTTACCCTGTTTGTACCTTACTTTGTCATTGCTTGTTATTCTCACTGTTTCTCTGTATGTTGCCCGAGGCGTCACAATAAACGCCTCAGTTTCCCACATCCGCCTCTGTTCTTCCTTCTCGCGCATCATACAAGTATAAATGATTGAGGGGAAATCCCTTCCTCCTGCACTGCCACATTGGTGGAGTACCCCCCTCTCTGGAGCGCTTTGTAACT
Organism: Branchipolynoe longqiensis; assembly: GCA_030323885.1. Taxonomy (NCBI): domain Eukaryota; kingdom Metazoa; phylum Annelida; class Polychaeta; order Phyllodocida; family Polynoidae; genus Branchipolynoe; species Branchipolynoe longqiensis. The sequence goes on from CM059196.1 coordinate 4,759,033, forward strand.
GGGTGCCCCCCCTGTGCCACTCACCCAGGAGGGATTATATATATATATAGTATTATATGTAGTGTACATAGATATGTTGATATAGTCATATATTCATATAGATATACATAAATATTATATATATATAAATGTATATACACCTATTTTGCATAGTTACTTATATACTTATATACTTATGCATGTGCACATGTACTAATTTTCGTAATTCTAAATGCAATGCCATGATTATTATTTCTATAATTTAAAGATTGCGTATTCCGATCAAAACATCACATTGTTTTAACCAAAAAAGAAGTATCTTGATTTGAATCTACATATCCAGTTTAGATACTGCTGGCTGCACTCATTAAGCATTTGTTCCAGCATTTGGTAGAGTGGAATACTAAGTTAAATTAATTGAACCTGTTTCTGTATAAGCCAATTGTGCCAGAAGTTTTGCGTGATTGCCAAAATTAATTGAGCATTTCAAAATGTGATGCTTTCATCAAACTACACAGTAAAGCAGTCACTGGGCTATGAAGAGCTCTTTTCCAAAATGCGATAAGCGCTGATAACAAAAATTAGCTTGCAATACCAATGCCAAGCTCGTACATTGTCGATTGGAAAAAAGCTCTTCATATATATAAAGATCCCTTCATATATACACATGAACAGTTCTCTGTAAATGTTGGCTGGTTTGCTCTCAGTTGCATCACGGTGATCCTGCTGTTGCAAAGACAATCTTACAAGGTATACCGCAAGAATGGGTGGTGGGGTAAGAGGTAGACAGAGGAATATGGGTGAAAAACAGACAACACCATCATCATCATCATCGATCTCTTAACCGTGATGGTCATTGCGGCACCACATATGAATGTGCAACCAGTTTGCTCTATTTTCCCTGTTCTCCACTGCTCTCTGGGACTTGCCAAACTCCAGGCCTGTCCATTCCCTGATGCTGCCTCCCACCTCCTCCTTTGTCCGCCTTGCCGTCGCCCCCCATTTCACTGTGCCTTGCAAGATGGTCTTCTGTGCTGTTGTTGAGGAGAGCAGCACTAGTCACCTTTTTATACATCAAAGCGTGAACAGTGCAGGAGTTTGTTGAATCCCAGAGGACTGCGAGGAACAGCGAAACATGAAGTGAGCTAGTTGAAAAGCCATCAGCGGTGACCCGTGACCGTAGCTAGTTGAAGTGAGTTTCACATGCTAAACTCTTCGACTAGAAAACTTTCACTGTTTCTTCCTAATATATTTGAAGAGTTCAGATGCAAAAACCGACAAGCACTCTTCGGGCCAAAATTAAACCATGACTACCTGGTTTGAGATGAAGCTGCTATGCCAGACATGACGGCCAACTGAGATTAGCATCCGTCTCCCGCTTTGGTAGGTCATGGGATTCGAACCCATGGGTACGAACCCTGGTCGAGTCAAACCCATGAGTCAGGCAGTTGGCATTATTAGGATAGGGCAAGGAGCAGTGGAATGAGGAAGACCAATCATCCGCAATTGAAAATTCCACTGCTTAATCAACGAATGTATTAAAAGCAAACTTTTAAAAATCCGATAATCGAATCCATTTGTTTGCAGCAACCAACAGATCCTCTATTATAATGGACATGAAATCGATAGACAACCAACTATGAAAATGATAGAGTTCACCCGGAAAGCATAACAATATATTCTATCTTACAGAGAACAACTTGTCGGTTTTTACATGTGAGCTCTTCATTTGCTTATGCCATCTCTGGGCTCACTTTGGACAGGAATTCCTGTTGCTGGGATTGGGAGTTGCAATGAATCTACAGAGAAAGCAGTTTGAGAAAAATCATTCGGTTTGCGCCCTTCCAAAGATTGTGAGAACATAATTATCTAAGGGATGGACAAATTTCTACAAAGAAATATTTCTGGAAGATCAGCACTTGGTGGGTGACACCAAGATTTTATGTGATAAATAACAATTAACTACCAACGGGAATAAAGGTAATGGAGAACAAGAATAGGAGGGAATAGGAACAAACATGGAAGGACACTATTAGATAATAAGTAAAGGGAAGGAAAATATTGATAATCAAAAGGAGGCTGATGAGTTGTGTTATGACGTATTATCTGATATTTGGTGACAAGTGGTAGGGTGTGAGTGCTTAAAAAAGTTGTTTTATTGTAGAAAATAGGATGTGAATGGTAGGGTGCGAGTGCTAAAAAAGGGTTGTCGCATAAAGTAATTAATTCACATTAAGGCCCAGGTTTGACCGGGATTAATGCAAATATTTCATGGTTCACTGTAAAACTAGCTGGCAGAATATTTAATTATTTGGAAAAGATTCAACTTCCTTGCAACACACATGTTTATTAGTTGTTATTTTTTGTTATCGCGATGATTCATGTCCTCATCTCAAAAAGAACAAAAAGACCAAAAGAATAAAAATGTAAAAAAGAAGAAGAACAGGACAAAAGAACAAATAACAAAAAACAACAACAAACGAATGCAAAACTAAAGAACAAAAAGGATGAACAAACTAAAAACAACAAAATAACGAAACAACAAAAATAATAATTTAAAAACCCAAAATAACAACAACAACAAAAAACGAAAGGAACAAAAAGGACAAAAGACCAACAAAACAACAAAAAGAAGAAAAGACAAAAAGACAACAAAAAGAACAATAAAAAAAGAGAGCAAAAAAACCAAAATGAACAAAAAATACCAAAGAGAATAAAAACAAGAAAAAGAAACAAAATGGGAAAAAAAATCCAAGAAAACAAGAAAATGAAAACGACTAAATGAATAAAAGAAATAAGAGAACAAAAATATCGAAGGGAAAAAAAAACAACTATTGGTTTAACTCGTGAAATTTCATTTTTAAATACCAATAAATACATCCAACAAAAACCCACAGAAACAAAAAAACCAACACAGGCAATACCATGCATATCGCCAATTTGCTGACTTTGGACATTAGTTCCTGTAAAAGGGTAATCACCTATCACTATTCTAGTCTACTGCTAACCAAGTACACACCGTCAGCCTTCTTGCTGGTTTGATAAACCGGTGGCTTCCTGCCGGATGCTTTTCTTCCCTTCCCGCCACCACCTGTGCATGCAATAAGACAAGCAGGCATTAAGCAGGAGGCTCAGCCAGTGACATCAAGGATGGCACCAACTGAAAATAAGTGACTGACAAATGTATCTTTCAGGAAGTGCACTTCATTTAGATATTAAGGCGATATAAGGTTTAGCAATTGTTTTCTCCTTCTTTTTTTCCCTTCTTTTTTTTCCTTTTCTTGTCCATTTCCCCCTCCCCCATCTTGATTTTCCTTTATTTTTTCTTCAGAAAAAGGATTGTTTCTTTTATGCATCTAGAAAATAGAAATATTGCAATTATACCTCTTAGACACTTGATTTCATTCGAGACATTGAGACAATATACATGCGGCTAATATTTCCTTTGACAAATGGTCTATGTTTATATATTAAGAAAATACAAGTCTTGCAAATAATATCTTTTCATGAAGTGGATTTCATTCTACACATTAATGTCCTATAGGTGTGGCAATTATTTCTTTGAGAAAGAAAATTAAGACAATGCATTAAGTAAATAGAAACTTTTTAATATATTTATTATTTCTTTCATAAAGTAGATTATCTTTATGCATTAAAGAAAATAGAACCTTTCCAATTATTTCTCTCTGAAAGAAAAGTATGCTTATATGGAAAAAGAAATTATAAGCTTTCCAATTATTTCTGTAAAAAAGTGAGTTATTTTTTTCCATTAGGACATTAAGTTTTGCAAGTAGTTTGCTTACCAGAAACTACCCTTTGTTTTCTTCGTTAGGAAAACTACACGTCTTGCAATTAATTCCTTATTCCCGAAAGTGTATGGATTTTTTCGTACACATTCAGGAAATAGACATTTTACAATTTATTGTATTACAGAAGATTTACATAGTTTCCTCCATTAATGTATTTCCAGATTTATGAGATTTACTTGAAAAATGCTGTTGAATTTTACTTAAGGTTGCATAGTCCAATGGCTTTTAATTGTTGTCATTTCTTTGAGATAAATATATTGAATTGATTGTTTTTATGTACCTTACATTAGTTTAAAGTAACATTTATTTTAAATGACTACGTTTTGAGATATCACTTCCGGTCTGGGGGTTAGCGGGAAAGTGAACATATCAAATTAATTTTCGCAAGCACACCAACACTCTGACATAATTGATTTCTGCAGTGACAGCTTCGATTAAATTGCCTCAGTATTTTCTCCTCTGTGGCAACAAATGTGTCATGGGGGTGTTGAAAATGGGAAATACTGTGCCTAGAGCGGGACTCGAACCCGCATCTCTTTGCACTCCGGGCCAGTGTGCTAACCATTACACCACCTAGGCTCCCTGATATCAACACACTCCCCACGCCTACCTGTCTATGTGTTTACTTGCCTGAGAGGTCAGTGCAGACCACTACAAATGCTTAATAAGTGCATCAGTATCCAAGTTAGATATTTAGAATAAAATCTAGATAATTGTTTTTGTTTAGAAAATCTGATGCTTCATCGGACTATGCAGCTTTAAAGATGCATTATTGTATTTAATAATTATGTATATACATATCAATAATGATATAGATTGATATTTATTTTAGTCAATTGTTGTGAATATATTTGTGTTATAAATCAGTTGGAAAGCACTGCAGGAACTGGAACAGAATAGGACGACTAAGTACTAACATGGAAGATCGGGAACCAGTGGAGTGGATGACCACAAAATGCAGAGGGAAGTTAATATAGTATGCCACTGCGTATAACTATGAATACATAGTCATCATGTACATTCGCTCACATAGTACGCTATATATACCATATATACAACGTATGACTTGTGGATTTATTCTTAAGATAAACCATATAGTTCTACAAGCAAAACGATTACACTAATATATATATGTACAGTCATTGCTCTTAGATATACATATGAATAGAATCATCTGCACATATATATATGAATTATATGTACATATATTTACATTATATAGCATGATTGCCAAAATTGTATTATATTGATTGACATTTTTTTCTGAAACTTATCAAATATAACTTTATTCAAAACAATAATCACACATATATATATACAACAAATCCACAAATACACAACCACAGTCAATCTACATACAACATAGAACAAAACCAGGACATAACTATGCTTTGCTTGAATTATGCGAAGGGAATTAGGAGACAGTATGACAGGGACATGACATTGTGAGCAAAGAAAACAGGCAGCTGTAATACATGCTTTATTCAATTCTTTAATATCAGTAATAGTGCATTTTCTATGGAGATATCTCTTGCAATGATTGACAACCTACCAGGCACCGTGGCTGAATTGGTAGAACCCAGGCCTTACAAGCATAATGTCAGGAGTTTGGTTCCCCGGGTGAATCAAACCAGTGACTTTAAAATTGACCACTCGTCGCTTCCTAGCCTGGCACTCAACATTAATAGGATAAGGCAAGGACTGGCTAGCTCACTGTCAGGATAATGTGACTGAGTGGAATATTGGGTCATGGTGGCATGGCCTGATCTCCCAGTGCGGCAGCGACATAAAGTCGTCATGAGTGTGCACTGTCACAAGTCAGTACCCATCCTGATATGACCTTAGATATTGCCAGGAGGTAAAACTCCAGCAACCAACAAATTAACAACCTTCACTGTATGATAAAGCTAACATCAGACTGTCCAGACAGTCTTTGTGGTAAATGGCAGAAACTCAAGACCCTCGGACTATGCAACATTATACAGCTCTGCATGGACTAGCCACACTCGCATGTCATACCTTCTGAGAAAGGCTGTCCAGCAGAACCCAGCATGGACTATCTGTCTATTCAGCAGAATAAGCACAGTTACCACCTATATATATGACCAACTATGTGCCCAGAGAGTTAGAGGTAACATGTCATTAGTTGGCTGTAGTATCACTAAGCAGTGTTCTAGGATTCTCTATGGAACTTACAACTAGCATGTTCTTTACAACTGGCCATGGTTGTTTATTGGGGTGCTTTTGGGATATATATATATATATATGAGTCAGCCTGACGAAAATGGGCCAATTGGTGGTTTATTTTAAGATGTCGGCGTCCTAATTCTTAAAATGTGGTGCATTTCTTTGTTTTATATTAAATTATCCTAGAAACAAATAAGGTTGTTGTATTTTCTCTACCTTTACATTCAGGATAAATTTATGGACTTTGCAACACCTCTGTCAATGCTAAACTATAATTATGCCGTTCGATGCCGACATCCAATGCTCGACGCCGACAACTTTATCAGATGTTGGCGTCGCAATTCTTAAAGTGTAGTGCATTCCTTTGTTTTATATTAAATTATCCTAGAAACAAATAAGGTTGTGTGTTTTCTCTACCTTTACATTCAGGATAAATTTAAGGACTTTCTAATACCTCTGTCAATGCTAAACTATAATTATACTGTTCGACGCCAACATTCAATGCTCAACGGACTATACGGCCAGCATATAGAGGGGGAAGGACCGTGTCTTATTGAGCCTGACCCTGAATTGCTGGGTCCCATCGGCCTAACAGCAGCTCCTTCTTTAATTAATGGGTCCGCCAGCGCGGCCTTACCACTATTTAATACCACCGACGATTGTGTCCATTTGCTGCGGGGCCAGATTGTTGGCAATGCAGCAGAGGCCAGATCGCATGGTGCTATTAATAGTCCCACGGCCGACCTGGTGTTCGACTTATTAAAAAGGGAGAGAGGTGTTGAGGGATTTGGTGGATCCCCTGAACCAGCCTATCCTGTGGACAGGAAGCAATTTACTGGCGTACCACAGATCCCTGACTTTATATTATCCATGGCGGAGGCCACTCACGTGGATAGAATAGAGGATAAAAGGAAAATTGCAGAGTTTCTTTTTGAATTCTGTGACATATTTGCTAAACCGGATGCTAAGCTGGGGTGGACGGATGTGGTGCAACACCATATAGATATCGGCGACAACGCCCCTTTTAGGATACCGTACCGCAGATTAATGGATTCCAAGAAACAAGCCTTGGAAGATGAGGTGGTAAAAATGCTGGCCGCAGGAATTATTACGGACAGCACAAGTCCTTTTAGTTCGCCGGTTCATCTAGTTACCAAAAAGGACGGTACGTGGCGATTTTGTATTGATTATCGTAAGTTAAATGCTATGACGCGCAAAAACGCAGAATAAGCATAGTTACCACCTATATATATATATATATATATATATATATATGACCAACTATGTGCCCAGAGAGTTAGAGGTAACATGTCATTAGTTTGCTCAACTAAGGACTTTGGATAAGGCAAGGACTGGCTAGATTTATGATTGACATTTGACCACAAGTCCTTAGTCAATTGGCCTATTTTCGTGATCCGGACTCCTATATATATTATATAAATATATGTATATAGACATTTGATAAATATACATTATGTGTAATATATGTGCTATATAATTTAGTATGTGCAACACCCCTTATTCTCTCTGTAAGCCCCCCCCCCCCCCCCCCAGTAACTGGGCACTCTCTGCTTCCTTCCTGCTGTGAACCGACACCAATGGTCTCTCTCCCCTCACTTCAAATTATATCAATATATATTATCCATATAATATATATATATATGTGAAGTATAACGTATTATCCGAGTATAAAGAATCGCAAGGTTATATTACTTATTATTATTATTATTATTATTGTTATCCTCCAAAAGATACAACACTGAACCAGTGGTGCCATCTCACATATAATCCCTTGCCAGAGATTAAATTACTCAACCCACCACCTTATTTGTCCCTCTTGTCAAATGTACTGTAGATAGATTTATATATATATACATACATATATAAAGTGCAGTCAGCAAGGTGACTTCTTGATTATGAAATTTGAACATATTATAAAATGTAGATAATCTCCTATTAGTGTTGAACCGGTGGATACAAACACGCTAGACATATATCACATTCCTCACATGTGTTAACTCTGGGAGGTCAATATGTGTGTTCCGAATGCCGCTGGTCTCATTAAGAACTGAAGCCGCTACACAGCACGCTGGGTCACAGCGACCGCTGACATGGCAGAAGGTTGGTATCACCCTGCTCCTAGCCCTATCCTTCGCTATAGAAACTATGCGTTATACTCACTTGTCCCTGTTCTCCACTGCCCTAAATTCACATGCCTCTTGGTGAGCAAACTTGGCAGAGTTATTGGCATAGATTGGCTTCTAAAGTAGATGACAGTGAAATTACCCTTGGAAATAATGTTTGGATAATTATCTGAGGTGTACCTTGTTATCCAAATATTTCATTACCGTAAAACCTCTCTAAATCGACCGACCATGGGACCGACTTCAAATGGTCCATTTAGGGAGGCGGTCGGTTTCGGGAGTTTTTCATTTTGTTACAATGGTATTGGATGGATGATCGTTTGGGACCCAAAGAAAGTGATTGATATAGGGGAGTGATCAATCTGTGGAGGTGGTCGGTTAGAGAGATCTTGCTGAACTTCTCAATCTGATTTCTTTATTGACCATAGTCTATGGCTACTCAACTACAACTACTTTGCTAATTCAGGGACCGGCAGTAATTTATATTTATTATTCACTTACAAAGCGTGTATTATATGCTCTACTAACTAGTATTAATGAAAAACTGTTCTCTTCTCGCCGGGTTCTGGCTAGTCTTGGTTATGATTGAACTCACTGCTTGTTATCGAGGCCCTGAGTGCCTTGGGTAACTGCTGCATTGTTTTAACTATGCTAATTAACCTATGGGGGATGTCACATGACCACACACATCTCCGCTATCTGCCTCACTCACACATACTTTTTACTTTCACAAGGAGGGGCCAATTAGGTCCATCCAGAGTTAGTTCAACCAACTTTATTGTCTCTCTCTTTTTGTTACGGAATAATATGCAACTACTTTGCTATCCACCCTACTATACGGAGCCGAGGCCTGGACAGTGTACAGCCGACAGGGGAAAAAGCTACATGCCTTCATGATGCGACATCTGCGTTAAATGATGAGGCTAACCTGGAAGGACAAAGTGACAAATAAGAAGAAATTAGAATGGACGGGGCTGCCCTCTATGGAAGATCTTCTGACCAAAAGAATCTCCAATGGACTGGACACCTCATGAGGATGTTTTTAGACAGGCTACAAAAGCTGGGTATGCAGGTATTGCAGGTATAGCAATACCTCAGGGAGTTTGACGCCCCTGCCTTGCAGAGTTATAAACCACTGCCTTGTGGTACAGGTCCTTGACAGAATGAAGGCTAAGCGAGCAAACCCTAAACAGAAAACCATGTCGCTGTGGCAGCATTAAGGGCGGTTGATGTATGGAACTCCCAACATCTCCCGACCAGCCAGTGCAGGGACAAATAGTTTTGCGCCTGTCTTGACATATTCTTGCTGGTGTTAAACCTCTATTTGCTCCAAGAGAGAGTGCCGCTGGTAACTTGCAAAAGCCAGCAGCACTTCAACACTTTTGCAGGCAGCTTTCATGAAATGTACAACCATCTACAAGAAAGGTGATCAAACAGACTGTGGGAACTATAGAGGAATCTCTCTTCTTTCCATAGCAGGGAAGATCTTCGCCAGGATCCTACTCAACAGACTATCTATTCACATAACACCTGGTGTAGTTCCGGAGTCACAGTGTGGCTTCAGAGGTAACCGGAGCACTGTGGATATGATATTTTGTCTCCGACAGCTACAAGAAAAGTGCATTGAGCAGGACCGACCACTGTACATGGTATTTGTCGATTTCACTAAGGCATTTGATACAGTCGGGAGGACCGGGCTATGGCAGCTACTGAGGAAGTATGGATGCCCAGAGAAGTTCACAACTATGATCGAGGCTCTACATACAGGAATGATGGCAAACGTTAGTGCTGGAGGGGAAGTCTCGGAATCGTTCGGGGTTACCAATGGGGTCAAGCAAGGTTGTGTACTGGCCCCCACGCTCTTCTCCATCTTCCTATCAGCAATGCTAGACGAGGCTTTCCGAGACATGGGGGATGGCATCTATATACAGTCCAGACAGAGCGCTGACCTATTCAATGTCGCACACTTCAGAGCGAAGACCAAGACTACTCAGATACTGGTGAGAGAGCTACTATTCGCAGATGACAGTGCACTGGTTGCCCACTCTGCTGAAGAGACCCAGAAAATAGTGGACGCTTTCTCTGATGCATCAAAGAAGTTTGGCCTGAAAATTAACATCAAGAAGACGGAGGTGCTGTACCAACCCAACTCTACAAGAACCCGAGAGGAGGAGATCATGGTTGACGGAAACAAGCTGAACTCTGTTCCGGAATTCACCTATCTCGGAAGCACTATATCAAGTGATGGACGCATTGATGCTGAGATACAGAGGAGGATGGCCAAGGCTAGCGCATCTTTCGGCCGACTACGCCAGAGACTCTGGAACAACCACCATGTGTCCATTCGGGTCAAAGGTAAGATCTACCGCGCAATCGTGCTATCCACCCTACTATACGGAGCCGAGGCCTGGACAGTGTACAGACGGCAGGTGAAAAAGCTGCATGCCTTCATGATGCGACATCTGCGTTCAATCATGAGGCTAACCTGGAAGGACAAAGTGACGAATAAGGAAATACTCGAACGGATGGGGCTGCCCTCTATGGAAGATCTTCTGATCAAAAAGAATCTCCGGTGGACTGGACACCTCATGAGGATGTCATCAGACAGGCTACCAAAGCAGATCCTCTATTCTCAACTGTCTTCTGGCTACAGAAAGAGAGGGTGCCCCCGTCTCCGGTTCAGAGATACCATCCAGAGAAACCTGAAGCTGAGAGACATTAAGACCGACTCATGGACACAACTCTCACAGCAGAGAGCTAAATGGAGAGCGGCAGTCAAGTAATGAAAGCAGTCTTTGTCGCAGCGCGACCGACAGCATGATGATGATGATGACCAAAGCATATCCTGTATTCTCAACTGTGTTCTGGTTACAGAAAGAGAGGGCGCCCTCGTCTCCGGTTCAAGGATACCATCAAGAGAAACCTGAAGCTGAGAGACATTAAGACCGACTCATGGACATCACTCTCACAGCAGAGAGCTAAATGGAGAGCGGCAGTCAAGTAATGAAAGCAGTCTTTGTCACATCGCGACCGACAGCATGATGATGATGACTTTGTGGGGTATAAGTCATTATGTAAATATTATTTAGGGTGAAGCACATTGCGCTCCCACATCTGTATCGCTGGGCTAATATCTCATCACGATGGTGTTCTCTCTGGTGAAGTGGTTAGAGTGTCTGACTTGTTTCTAGGTCTGACTCCTTATTTGAAGGTCGGTGGTTCAATTCCCCGTGCCCCCACATCTTCCAAATTGGATTTCCACCGCTGTGTATAACTTACAGCGTCATCAAAGGCCAGTTGCTCTTATACAATGTATATGTGGTGTGAGAGCTTAAACAATTGATTGGAGAGGTAACAGTGTAGGCTTGGGCTTTCCATCAACAAACTGTCTAATAGTGAAAACAAGTCTATTCAGATTTACCCATGATAGGCCGACTCGGTAGAGCATAGGCTTCCCGTGTGAAAGGTCGGGAGTTCGAATCCCAGCCGAGTCAAACCAATGACTTATAAAATTGATACTTGTCACTTCCCAGCAGGCACTTGGTTTTATTAGGAAAGGGCAAGGACCTGTTGGCTCAGTGTCAGGATAATGTTACTGAGTGGGATATCAGGTCATGGTGATGGCAGCCTGGTCTCCCAGTGGGACAGTACTATGAAGTTGCCATGAATACGCACTGTCGGTACCTTAGATGACCATACATGTTGCTCTTCATATATTTATATATATGAAGAGCTTTATATATATGAAGAGCTCTTTTCCAAACCAGGAGCTACAAGCTTGGCATTGGCATTGCAAGCTCTTTTTTTTATCGGCGTTTTGGAAAAGAGCTCTTCATATATATACAGCAAAACCTTTTTCTATACCGACCCCTCAACAGACCGACCACTCCCCTATATCGATCACTTTATTTGGGTCCCAACAATACCATTGTAAGGATATTCTAACTCTCTAAACCGACCACCTCCCTAAATGGACCACTTAAAGTCAGTCCAACGGTCGGTCGATTTAGAGAGGTTTTACTTTATGTACATCAGATTTATAGGACGAGACATTCTCGAAGGCCGCCATCTTTAATACTGAGGTCACCATATATCAGCTTGCGGGCTTCTCTGCTGTTTTGGGTAATCGCGCTTAGATTGATTTCCATGACGCGTTAGTCACGTGGCCGGCGTTCCCACACGGTAATTGATGCTTTTTTATGGAGGCTTCCAGGATAACTGCATGTATTGTACATTGTGAGAAGCTGGGGGGGTGGGGGGGGGGAGAAGAGGGAGAGAGGAAGAGGAGAGAGGAGAAGAGAGAAAGAGAGGAAGAGGAGGGAAGAGAGAGAGAGAGGAAGAGGAGAGAGTGAGAGAAGAGAGGAAAGAGAAAGAGGAGAGAGGAGAGAGGAGAACGGAGATAGGAGAACGGAGATAGGAGAGAAAAGAAGCAGCGGAGAGAAAAGATAGGAGAGATAAGAGAGAAGAGAGAAGAAAGAGAAGAGAGAAGAGAGAAGAGAGAAGAGAGAAGAGAGAAGAGAGAAGAGAGAAGAAGAAAGAGAGAAGAGAGAAAGAGAAAAGAAGAGAGAAGAAGAGAAGGAGAAGAGAGAAGAGAGAAGAGAGAAGAGAGAAAGAGAAGAAGAAGAGAGAAGAGATAGAGAATGAATAAGAGAGAAGAAAGAAAGAGAAGAGAGAAGAGAGAAGAGAGAAAGGGGAGAGAGGAGAGAAGGAGAAGAGAGAAAGCAAAGGAGAGAAGAGAGAAGAGAGAAGAGAGAAGAGAGAAGAGAGAAGAGAGAAGAGAGAAGAGAGAAGAGAAATGAGTGAAGAGAGAAGAGAGAAGAGAGAAAAGAGGAGAGAGAAAAGAGGAGAGAAAAGAGAAGAGAGACGAGCGGAGAGAGAAAAGAGAGAACAGAGAAAGGAGAAGAGAGAAGAGTGAAGAGAGAAGAGAGAAGAGAGAAGAGAGAAGAGAGAAGAGAGAAGAGAGAAGAAAAGAGAGAAGAGATAAGAGAGAAGAGAGAAGAGAGAAAAGAGAAGAGAGAGGAGAGAAGAGAGAAGAGAGAAGAGAGAAGAGAGAAGAGAGAAGAGAGAAGAGAGAAGAGAGAAGAGAGAAGAGAGAAGAGAGAAGAGAGAAGAGAGAAGAGAGAAGAGAGAAGAGAGAAGAGAGAAGAGAGGAGAGAGAAGAGAGAAGAGAGAAGAGACAAGGGAGAAGGGAGAAGAGAGAAGAGAGAAGAGAGAAATCAAGCCCAAGAAACACAAACAATGGTTAAAGCTGCCTAGTCCGATACAAGCGTCACATTTTCGAAAGCACCACATATTTAGTTGTTAACCTCATTTTGGAACTAACTTAGATGCTCTCGTGGGGGTTGATGAAAATGGGAAATATTGATCCTAGAGCAGTCTTTGTCACATCTTCTCTCTTATCTCTTCTCCCGTATCTCTTCTCCACATCTCTTTGATTTCTGGGCCAGTGTGCTAACCATTACACCACCTAGGCTCTCTAATGTCACCATACTACTCACGCCTACCTGTCTATGCGGCTCATTGCCTGAGAGGTCAGTACAGACTACTACACTAACCATTACACCACCTAGGCTCCCTGATATCACCATACTGTTGCACTTATTAAAGATGAATAGTCCGATGAAGTATCCAATTTTCAAAGCGAAAACACTTGTCGAGATTTGAGTCTATAAATCTAACTTCGATACTGGTGCCCTTATTAAGTACTTCTTCACGCATAGAAGGGAATACTGAGTCAATTTAATGGAACCTGTTGCTGTATAAACCGATTCTCGCAGAGTTGTTGCTTGCTTGCCAACATTACGGTTACATGGTTGCGCTTCAAATATCTCCAAAGCTTGCAATTTAAAATATGTTATTTCAAACTACAGTAAGGTTGTTTATAACAATCAATTTAATATATTTATTTCAGAAAATGACAAAAACTGAAAACCATCGAATTATGCAACTTTAATTGAACCTGTTACTGCTGAAGCCTAGGAGGTCAGATTGATGGCAAGCATGCCAAAATTAACTGGGCTTGTTTACATTTGAAATATCTCCAAAATTAGTTATTTCAAGCGATTTTATGGTAGATTATAGCGACCAATCTAATTGATTTATCTCGGAAAAATTATAGAAACTCAACAAAATCGGACTATGCAACTTTAATGATTTCGTTGCAACTAAATGTCATTTATCTCAAATTGACATTCTATGTTTCCAACCTTTGTTTACAGATTGAAACTGCAATAGCTTTTACACGCTGGACGTCGCCTTTTGGTGCCGGTGTCTTGCTGTTAGTCAAACTAAGGGACAGAGCTCTTGAGACGCTGGTTATCGTTTCTTAGACTGTGGTTCTATAGGGGAGGTCGATACTTAGGTATTTCTCTTGTGCTGTGTGGTGATCAATTATACATAAATCACCTTAAAAACGCTTGGCTTTTGTTTCGTTGCTTCAATGGAGGTTTTATATCAGAACACCATAAATCAAAACATTGCGTTTCCTTCAATGTTTGTGATATATACACATATACAGTAAAACCTCTCTAACCGACTACCTCCACAAATCGACCACTCTCCTATATCGTTCGCTTTATTAGGGTCCCAAACCATTGCCCATACAATACCACTCTAACGACAAAATGAAAAACTCCTTAAGCCGACCACCTCCCTAAATGGACTATTTCAAGTCGGTCCTATGGTCGGTCAATTTAGAGGTTTTACTGTATTTATAATATATACATCACCAGGTTGCTTAGTTGTACCATATGTTGACACACAATTTTAGTCAAAATACCTGCACAAATTGTCTAGCCATCGGAATATTAATTAAATTGATAGAGATCGGTTGAAACTTCTACTTTAGATACTTATTGGACAGCATGTAAAGGTATGCCTGGCACACATTAACTGATGATCCCAATAATTCTGTATGAACTTAGTTTATGGCCTTTGAAGAATCTATAATTTTTCCCAGAAGTCTTCCAATAATCTGTTGTTGTCACTGTGTTGCATCTTAAATTTGGCTAATCCGTACATTTTTGCTGTAGTGTCCCCATTCGATTAGGAGCGTCTCCCCCAGACCAGATGGGATGACCCAATGAGTTGAGCGTCCGCCTCCTGTTTCGGTCGATGTTGGGATTCAAACCCTAGTCGAGTCAAACCATGACTTCAAAATTGATACTTGTCGCTTCCTAGCCAGGTTATTAGGATAGGGCCAGGAGTGGTTGGTTCAGTGTCAGGATAATGTGAATGCATGGGGTATTGGGTCATGATGATAGCAGCCTGGTCTCCCAGTGGGGCAGCACTATTAAGTCTCCATGAGTCCACACTATCAGAAGTCGGTACCTGTCATGATATTACCTTAGATGTTGCCAGGACTTAAATATCCAACAACCAACCCCCAGATCCCACTGTCGAGTTTTACCTTTATTCGGAATTCTGAAAGACATGTCCCAAAGATTCCAGATGAGGGAGTGTGGACCTGTATATATATATATATATAGTTTGAAGTGAGCGAAAGGAGATTATTGGTGTCGGTTCCAAGCAGGAGGGAAGCAGAGAGTGCCAGGTTAGAGAGGGGTTTACAGAGAATAAGGGGTGTTGGGAAGCGAGAGGCCTATTCTTTATTTATATACACATAATAAATTAAATAGTAGGCTATATACAGTGAAACCTCTCTATACCGACCCCTCCACAGATCGACCACTCCCCTATATTGATCGCTTTATTTGGGTCCAACAATACCATCGTAATGATATTCGAACTCTCTATACCGACCACCTCCCTAAATCTACCACTTAAAGTCGGTCCCATGGTCGGTCGATGGAGAGAGGTTTTACTCTGGATATATATATATACATAGTTATATGCATGTATGCACTGACGATACACATAACAGATAAGCACAACTATATATATATATATATACATAATTATATACATGCATTCACTGACGATACAAATACCACAAAGCTACATCAACAAATACAAATACATAATTATATACATGCATTCAGTGACGACACACATAACAGACAACATATATACAGTGAAACCATATTATATCGCACCATTATTAATGCGAATTCCCTGGTATAATAACTGCCATGACTCATTGGACCCAGAATTCTTTAGGCCAAATGCAATTCAATAAACTGAACAATTGAATACTAAACATACTAGTTGTTTTACACACAGAAAGTGTGAAACTGTAATATATATGGAATATAATGTTGTTGTGGTTTGTTCTAGACAGTTATGCCACCATGCATTTTGGTATGTCCGTCTCATAGATCTAACCATAACTGTAACCGTAACCCTCTCCCTAACCCTACCCCTAACCCTAACCATAACTCTAATCCTAGCCCTAGCCCTAGCCCTAGCCCTAGCCCTAGCCCTAGCCCTAGCCCTAGCCCTAGCCCTAGCCCTAGCCCTAGCCCTAGCCCTAGCCCTAGCCCTAGCCCTAGCCCTAGCCCTAGCCCTAGCCCTAGCCCTAGCCCTAGCCCTAGCACATGCACTAGCCCTAGCCCTAGCCCTAGACCTAGCCCCAGCCCTAATCCTATCCCTAACCATAACCCTAACCCTAACCCTAACCCTAACCTTAACTCTAACCCTATCCCTAACCCTATCCATAACCCTCTCCCTAACCCTAACTCTAACCATAATCCTAACTCTAAAGCTGACCCCTATCCCTAACCCTAACATTATCCCTAGCCCTAGCCCTAACCCTAACCCTAATCTTAACTATAACCCTAACACTCACCCTAACCCTAACCCTATCCATAACCCTAACCCTCATTTAACCGTATCTGGATGCACGATAAATACTATATTTATTACAAACTTGTGCGGTTTTGCTTGGTTTTGCTAAAACTGCGGCAGCGGGTTTCCTCCAAAGAAATATGTCAGAATGACCATATGCTTGATGTCCAATAGGCGATGATAAAAATCAATCTGCTCTAGAGGCGTCATTAAATAAAACAAACTTTTGCCTTCAACAAGGTGTTATAATTGAGTTGCACCGCATAAGTATCAACACACATACTTACATTATGCATGCATTCAATGACGTCACACATAACAAACACAACAACCAACAACCAAAAACCACAATCATAGCATACAGGTACACCAGTCGAAATGGCAGTAGTCACTCACCTTTCGTATCGGCCAGGTGAGTAAGGGTTGTCATGGCGACGAAGACGATGAGGATGGTGTGAGTAAGCTCCATGCTGGCCACATGCTCACCGCGCGCCTATCACTTCCGGTCCGGGGGTTGGCGGGAAAGTGAGCCTCTCCCTAACGGGCTAATTACATGTATGCCTACCTACCAGGCGGGAGTGTCTGTACCCCCACTCCACACCTCCACACCCCAACTCCACACCCCCACGCCCCCTTCTCCCCTCCTCCTCCTCCTCCTCCTCCTCGTGGGGGGAGCACCTCAGGTGGTCACGCTGGGCGATAATACAAGTTGCACCTCGCTTAGACGAGTCTCGTCTAGGTCGGCTGGCTGTACATATTTCAGGCGGCGGGTGTAGTGTGAATGTGGGGAGGAGGTGGGGGGGTTAGACAGGGCAGGTCCCGGTGGGTCCTGGAGAGAGGAAGTCAGTGAGTGGTGTTGTCTGCATGTACAGGTGAGCTTTGGCTTACCTAACAAGTGGGGGGAGGGGGGGGGGGGGTTACCCAGACGCAGTGGCCGAATCAGTCGAGCGCAGGCTTCCTGTTGCAGAATTTTGTGAGTTAAATTCCCAGTCGAGTTAAAGAAATGACTTAGAAAATTGATAATTTCCGCTACCTAGCCTGGCACTCGGCATTAATAGGATAGTGCACAGACCGGTTTGCTCATTATCAAGATAATGTGACTGAGTGGGATATTAGTTCATGGCCCCAGTGGGTTGCTGTCCCAGTGAGGCAGCACTATGAAGACACCATGAGTGCGCAATGTCACATGTCGGTACCCATCCTGATAGGACCTTAGATGTTGCCAGGATGTAACACCCCCAACAAAGAAACCCCACTTGTCGAGTAACAAACAACCACAGGCAGCCACTCTCCAGGGTCTATCCTCCTGTTCCTTCTGGTGCTGCTCCTGCTGCTCCTCCTTCTGTTCCTTCCTCCTCCTCCCCCTCCTCCTCCCAGCAGAATGCCAAACGACGTCTCCTCATCCTACTCCTCCTACTCCTCCACAGTGGCCAACATCCCACAACAGCTATGGAATCAATCGCTGCCCTCTGCACTCAGGGTTACGGGACCAGACGGAATGGCCAAGCGAGTTGAGCAATCGTCTCCCGATTTGGTAGATCGTGGGATTCAAAACCTGGTCGAGTTAAACCAATGACTTAAAAATTGATACATGTCGCTTCCTAGCCAGGCACTCAGCATTAACGGGATAAGGCAATGACTGGTTGGCTGAGTGTCAGGATAATGCGACTGAGTGGGGATATCAAGTCACGGTGCTGATGGCCTGGTCACCCAGTGGGACAACACTATAAAGCTGCCATGAGTGCCCACTGACACACGTCGCTACCCGTCCTGATATGACCATAGATGCTTCTAGGACGTACAACTCCAATAACCAACCAACCTCAGGGCTACAGGTGGTGACTGGTATCTAATCACGTGTCTAAACACAACTCCAGTGTCTCTACGGACACATCAGCAGGAAACTACCTGGATCACACGTCTGCCTAGTTTCCATCACAACTGTGTCAAACGGTGGAGGAGGGCGGAGGAGAGGGGCGTGTCGGCTGCCATCCTCCTATAGGTTGAATCCCGCCCACTGGAACTCTCCTGTAACCTCCAAGGCGTGATATATATGTATGTATATCACGCGGTTAATGCTGATTAACAAGTCGTGGTGTAAGTAAGTCTGGTATAAACAGTGCCAGTAATGACGATAGTCCTCAGTCTATGGTTTGGGTACCAGTCCATGTGCGCAGCTGTCACAATGCAAACCACGTTATACTCTGCAGCTGCGCCCGCATCCTTACCCGACCAGACTGGGTCAGCGAAACGCCACCCGCCATGCGCATACATTATAATCCTAATAAAATCCCTCGAGGTGAGTGAGGGTGTGAGTGTGTGTGAGGGGGTGAGGGATGGGGGTGATCATGACCAGCCCCACTAATGACAAGATCATGTGGTTTCTATGCATAGATCAGTGCGTTTGTAAGATATAGAGATCAGTGTATAATTATAAATGTTTCTGGGTTCACACAACCAAAAGGGATGGCCAAATGAGTTGAGTGTCCGCCTCCCGTCTTGGTAGATTGCATGATCATGGTAGACTGGTCGATTCAAACCAATGACTTACAAAATCGATACTTCTCGCTTCATAGCCAGGCCCTCAACCTAATTAGGATAGCACAAGGACTGGTTGGCTCAGTGTCAGGATAATATGGCTGAGTGGGATATCAGGTGGTGATGCTGGCGGCCTGGTCTTCCAGTGCGGCAGCACTATGAAGTCACCATGAGTGTGCACTGTCACAAGATGGTACCCTTCCTGATATGATTTCAGATGTTGCCAGGACATAAAATTCCAACCACGGACCAACCATCCAACCAACCGGGTTCACACCCATCTGGGTGTGGATGGAGGCAGTGTGAAGCATGTGGCTGCATTCACACCTGTGCGCATGTCCACAGGTGGTGTGACGAACCAGTGGGTGCATCTCTAACTGATGTGAGGCATCGCGCCATTCACAGAGTAAGCTGCGTGTGGAGTGTGTTGTATCTTATGATAAGTTTTGTGTTGCCACAACACAGGAACAATGCACTGTCTATATGCGTGTGCGTGCTATATTAGTATATATATATGTAAATATTATGTATATGTGTTATAAATATATATAAACAAACTATATGCCGATGTAAGAAATCGCATGGTGCTGCCCCCCATGGCGATTCGTGGAGCCGGGCGGGGTTGCCGGCTATTTTCGCTAGTCGGTGCTGCAGGGGGACATATACACTACTGAGCGTGCTCCCACTGCATCAGTCCGCCATTCTACACATCACCATAAGAACTCACTGTACTTAAATTTTATTTTTACTTGATTTGGTGGGGCATTTGTCAGCCCAGCCAGATACTTTTGATATATATATATATATAAAACTATACACTGATGTCAAATAAAGATTGTATCATCCACTCCTGTTCTCCTTGTAATGCGTACCTTACAAATATATATATATATATATGTACTCATATTCATGTACATATATGTGTGTACATGTTCTATATATGTATATATTCATATGCATATGTGTGTTAAAAATATATATATAAATAAACACATATGTGTAGTATATATGTCCTGTATTTATGTACTATATATGTATGTATGCACTATATATGTATACATGTGAAGTGGGCGAGACTGCTCGACCGCATTTTGCGCGGGCTCACATTTTGTGCGGGCGCACATTTTGCGTGGGACATTTTGCGCAGGCGCGTATTTTGCGCGGGCGCGCATTTTGCGTGGGCGCGCATTTTTCGAGGCAGGGTTCCCTGCTGTAAAGCGTTGCTTGGATACGTCGATTGTGACTATCCTAGCAACGATAGAAGGTCGGGCCTTCGGAGCCAGACCCATCGGACGTGTTTTTGCACACTCCGATGTTTCAGCCGAATATTTAGGATTTTATTATGGAAATTCCAAACTTATTTAACTTAATTATATGGGAGGGGATTTGACTTATAACATACATTCCACTGTTGAACTATATTTAACTAAGAACATAGGTTTTATTGATCAATTCATTCTGTTAGTAAGAGGTAAGAATAAAACAGTGAGCTCCTAAGAAGTGACATGAACGTTCCTTGCATTCTTTACTGTCCTCCAGACTTATATTATTAACCGCTATGGTCAACTTCAGATTGCTATTTGGATTGCTCTATAATCTTATTTAATTAAGGGCCTTCTGCCCAGGGTCTGTCAGGAGTCGAACTCTCCACCTCGGACATTGCTAGTCAAGGGTCAGGCTGGCAGGATGACAGACAACCGGCAGCAGGAGGCACAAGTCATTCACATGGAAACAATTATTTATATTAACACGTAGGGTCGCCTTAAGCGGATGGAATAGCCCGACGGTTAAACTGGTGCCGTGACCAGGATAGTAAGGAGTGTAATACCTTTTAGTTCACTTCTGTATGCTTAGAAATTGTTTTTATTTTTTTATATAGATTATTCAGGTAGAGTTGACAGTGACACGCGGTCACCGTCTTCATGCTCCACGACGTGATACTGACGATTTAGGGAGTA
The DNA here is from genome assembly GCA_030323885.1 of Branchipolynoe longqiensis. Classification (NCBI taxonomy): domain Eukaryota; kingdom Metazoa; phylum Annelida; class Polychaeta; order Phyllodocida; family Polynoidae; genus Branchipolynoe; species Branchipolynoe longqiensis. The sequence continues at coordinate 4,780,393 of CM059196.1, forward strand.
CTGGGAAGACATTAATATGCGGGATATTAGTGTTGACTAAATTGGGCTCCTGTTATGTTTTGCGGCTAGCCTTAAAAACATTTCGCCGCGAGGGTATAATCCTTGAGTCCGCGGTGTGTACCTCTACGCGAATCGTGGCCTGAGGAGCGTACCCTTGTGTCGCTCCGATTGGAGGAGGCGTACGGGATGTGGACTAGCTATCCCGGCATGAGGCCTTACGCGCATTATATTTAGTTAGAGTTTTAGAAATTTGCTACTGCGGCCTTGCCGATATTAGGATCGGTCAGATGGTGAGATTAAGTTAGGCCGGAGGCAGTAGCGTTGAGCTAGCCCGCTTGTTTCTATTTGTTACACGGTATCCTAGCGACGTGGCACGTCACGATAGGGAGATGACGTCAGAGGGCGTATTTGGAGCATTAGGGCGGTAGTTCAGTAGATCTCAGACTGTTTGGTCGGGTTTGCTACGTGCTGCTCTGTTTTTTTTGTTTTTTTTATTATTACTCTACCTTTTCAATTTTACGTGTGGTCTTTTTACACTTTTAGGCTTCTATCAATTTATTTAGTATACATTAATGTAATCTCTAAAAGTGGTATTTTTACACTTTTAGGCATCTATTAATTTATTTTGTATACATAAACTGTAATTTACAAAATTGTCTAAATTTACAAGCGTATATATATATATAAATATATTAGGAAAATGAAATAAGTTAAAGAAACACTAATATCAACTGATATTACTGTGTATTTCACTTATTTTGCTCACCACTTGTTCTGGCTTTTAATCTTATTTTATTGAGATTTCTAAATTGTAGTACAAATTCTTTTATTTTTGCATCTGTAACCTTCATATGTTCTCTGGATTATTATTCGACCGTTTTCGTCGTGTTTCTTTATTTCGTATTTTTGGCATTATTTTGCCATTAATTTGACTTTTAAACCAAAATTAGGATTCATTTTATTTTATTTTATTCATATTTATCGATTTCTAATAGTTGTAGGTTAATTAAAAGTAATATGGCGACGAGATCGGTGTTATTCGGCCGTTTTTCGTCGTGTTATGTTTAAACTTCGTATTTTTGGCATTATTTTGCCATTAAAGTTGCTTTTAATACATAATTCCGGTTGACTTTGTCATATTCATTGAATTCATGCTTTTCGGGATGATTTTGGATTAAATATAAACTATCATCATTGGAAGAAATGTGCCCACACAGTATTACAGTAAGGGAAGTACGTGTCAGGGCTCAGACTTTTTGGTCGACCTGATACGGGGGTTTTTATTTATTAATTCGGAGGTAGAATGTCTAAATGTCTTTTGCTTGGCATTAATGCTACTTCTATTACAACATTAAGATTATTTCCGAATTCATTGATTTGTTTATCCATTTGAGATGGTTTTGTAATGGTTTTGTAATGTATTAACTGAACTCACGAAGTTGCGGGTGGATGTGGTGGAAGTTCACTCGGCGCGCAAATTTGCGCACCTGCGAGAGGAATTTGTGAGTACGAGGAAATGCGTATCCTTCAACAATCCGAACTCGGTTGCCAAGCAATTTTAAACAACTTCCAGTCTATCTAGCAACCTGGTAGCGTCTCGAATTTGGAATACTTTTATAAATTGAGAATACAATACATCATTTATGAACACATTAATGTTGTTTTTAATATAAAATTCAGGTTTAGTTTGTCATATTCATTAATATATATCAATTGGAGTTGCAGGTTTATATAAAGTAACATGACGGTTGAGATCGATCTATCTCGGTCGTTTTCGCCGGTGTTCTTTTTAAAACCTCTTATTTTTGGCATTGTTTTGCCATTAATGTTACTTTTAGTTCCAAAATTACAGTTGACTTTTGTATCTTTATTTGTATATAAACATTTCAACTGGAACTTGCAATGTTATCTTACCATTTATTTATTGAACTCATATATTATCTGTATTGCACTGTTCATATTATATATCTAAAATTTCATCTAATAGTGATTTAAGTAACCTGATGCTCTGTTCAAATTGTATTCATGGTAATTGCGCAACTCATATAAAGTAATTGTAATGTACTATCAAATACTGCTGTTTGCTGCTGTTATTTGTTTTGTGTTTATTCACAAAATTTAAATATTATAGGTTAATGTTACTTTTAGTTCCACAATTACTGTTGACTTGTATTTATTTAAGTATATACATTTTGGGTGTATTTCACTACTTCTTTATTAAAATCATATATTATATGCATTCTACTGTGCTAGGCATTTAAATTGCAAAGTAACATTATGCAAGTAGCCAAGTAATATGACTCACCAAGGCGGTACTTGAATTATTCTGTACATGAATTATGTTGAATTATTCTGTATGTAAATCTATTTTTGGTCATGGCCATAGCTGAACCACCAATAGCTGGCATGATTAACCTTGTAATTAAATATTAGTAGAATTGTGATAATACTCCTTATTTCTTTTACACCTACATTCATTGTACGCGTTTGTTATATATATGTCAATGTAATGCCTATGTCACAGCTGAGTCATCGATGGCTGGCATAGAATCAATTATTCTGGTCCAATTATCCAAGTTTTGGAGCAGAAGTAAAGTAGTTTATTAAAACTGCACAATCTAGTGCTGACTTACTGTATATCCACCACACCATCCGTCGTATTTTCATTGGATGTTGGTTGGATTTTTGTTGAATTTCTATAATAATGTAATGGGGTAAAGTAAACTATTATATATCTAAAATATCATCTAAAATGCTCTAGCTAACCTGATTCTCTGCACAATTCATTTATGTGCTTGTATTAGGCCAGTAAACTGCATGCTTTGTATTTCTGAATAAATATAATAATATAAACTCTAATTAATGTAAACCCATTTATATTTCATACACACAACATTTAGACGCACACACCATATCAACCGCTCGACGACAGAACAAGGAGATAGGGATCCACGGGATTTACGAATAACAAGGCCTCAGTGCGAGACGAAATGCTCCCGTCCGCATAATCCGCGCGACTTCAGCGGCCACCAGCTAAAAGCAAGGCGGTGACTGCAGCGGGATTCGCGAATAACACGGCATCAGCCCGGGACACGTTGCTGCCACCCGCGAATAACAAGGCGTCAGTACGAGATGATATGCGGCCGTCCGCATAATACGGGCGACAGCAGCAGGAATCGCGGATAACACGGTGTCAGCCCGGGACAAGATGCTGTCACCCGCGAAACAAGGCCATCCTGGATACGAGTCGGCTTCGCGGGGCGACCAACGGCCACCCGCAAATAGCACCAGCCAGCAGAGACAGTTGGATTCGCAGGACAAGCAGCGGCCAACCACAGAATCTGGACGAGGGCATCACATTAGGTATTGTTTTGGGAATATTCTATTTACGGGGATGGGTTCACGGGGCTATGCAATATGCAGGGTCTATTTAAATCATACACTTATATTTGTATCTTGTAAAACACACACCACCACATTAAAAATACACCTTGATTTGTATATAGTTTGTAATATTGCATGTGGTATATTGTTGGTATAATGGTTGTAGAGCAGGGAATCAGTTAGGCCCCTGGCATTTCTTTTGAGCACCTTTTATATTGAGTATTGTAACCTATTGATTTCTGGGTGATTTCATAAAGTAAAAATTTAATTAAAACCATACATGTTGGTAAAACCAATTGAAATTATACCACAGAATCCTTGTAAGCCTTCACAGTTAAACTGGTACACAAGGGGATGAGGCCAAATCAAATTGTAACAGATTAACCCTAAACTTAAATTTAAATAAAAATAAAACTAACCAGGTTTCTATAAGAGTAAAACATATGCGAACATTCTACAATTTGTCTTAATTATCAAAATAATAGCAATTTTCCCCATGCTGTGCTTGGTAAACCTGTTATAGTAAATATAACAAACTGGCACTAAAATATAGCAAATGTTTATATTTGGTCATCTGGAAGGACACAGGAATGTTCAAAATGTTATCTGTGTAAAATAGAACATTTCTAACTGTTTTATTAAGGTAAATGTAGACACCTCTTCGTAACCAACCACTTGACTAAATAATTAAATGGTGGATATACGTGTTATGTGTGTATTATGTGTTATTTGTGGCTCGCATTTCTGACCCGCATGTTGTTGGGGTTTTGAAAAGTAAACAAAATACACCTCAGTCCACTAAATATAACCACACAATCTAACCATATTTATCTGTACGTGTATTTTGATGGTTTTTGTCATTTATGGGTTTCCCCTTGTTAAATGCGGTTCAGGGTGTCGGGGTGGCCCGTGTATTCAGGGTTCAACCATGAATTGATTGAGAAAGCCAGTTTTCGGTATTATGGAATTGACGCTTTAGAATTGTTTGGATCGATTGGCTGAAGGAGGAGTTTACGGTGGGTGGAAATAAGTTGGTTAACGGTGGCTCCAACTATTGCCATGAGGTTGGTTAACGGTGGGTCCAACTACTGCCAGGGGAGCCCCTCCTTTATTTATGATACCCTGGTGGGGAAATAAGTTGGTTAACGGTGGGTCCAACTATTGCCATAAGGTTGGTTAACGGTGGGTCGAACTACTGCCAGGGGAGCCCCTCCTTTATTTATGATACCCTGGTGGGCAAATAAGTTGGTTAACGGTGGGTCCAACTATTGCCATAGGTTGGTTAACGGTGGGTCCAACTACTGCCAGGGGATTAGACAGCAAATTTATTTTAGATACACCTGGAGGGAATTTTCTTCATGGTTGAACTGGTGAATATATTCTTCACGGTTAAACTGGTTCACAATGAGCATTGAATATGTATGTCTCTAAACTATGAAGCTTAACAATCATTTACTGAACCGGTTCTTCTCTCTGAGGGCACCAGCTTGGTTTTCAAAATTTTCTAGAATATAGGCCTAAAACTAATTTATGGGGAAATAGACATACACATTCAATCAAATTAAACAGAAATTTAAACCATTTAAAATTGTAGAAGTAACTAGCCGTGATCTCTGGGGATAACCACTAGTTAATCATACATGTACATTAGGGATAAGAGTGAAATGTTAATATGAATTGTTTGGTCATGTGGAAGGGTAGGGATTATTCCAAATTCTATTATAGGTAAAGTATTTGTAACGGTTTTCCCATGTAAACATTAAATCCCCTTCATACCCGACCACTAGACCAAAGTGTGTATAGGTGTAAATATGTTTAAATTGTATTATCCAAGTACTATAAACATTCTATGAAGTTGAACATAAAAAGTGAACCATTGTAAACATTAAATCCCCTTCATACCTGACCACTAGACCAAAGTGTGCATAGGTGTAAATATGTTTAAATTGTATTATCCAAGTACTATAAACATTCTATGAAGTTGAACATAAAAAGTGAACCATTTAAAGTTGTGTAAGTAACTACCAGTGTTACTATATGAATTTTTGTTATGGTAATAATGAAGATAAATATCTATAAGGTTAAACATCAAAATTGAACCATCTAGAGGAGCTACTGTATAACTACCCATGTGGCTAGAGGTATTTCAAAATGTTTAGTAAATGAAGGAACAGGTACCTACACAAGCTTAGATGTTAACAAGGATGCATATAAATTAGGGCTACAAGTAGAGTATTAAGGTGTCCTGTTTGGTCGTGTGCAAGGGTAGGGATTATTCCAAATTCTATTATAGAACAAATTTTGCAGATTATTATAGAACAAATTTCGCTAGAAAGTAACATTGATGTGATACTTTAGCATTGTCGCTATATTACGTCCATGCGAGACCTCTACGAGGCCTCGTGTGTTCGCATTTCCTAAAGTCTGTATTGCTAACAACTTAACTGTGCTGAAGTATTTGTATATTTAAATATCTACTCCCACAGCCGGAACGTTCACAGCTCGTGATTGACCCCGCATTGGGTCAGATTAGTGTAACAATCGTATATTCGCTATCAGTTTACAACCGAGTGAGTGGGCGGGTGTCCCCTCAGAGTGTCTGCCCGGTACCCCTGGCCACACTAGGACCCAATTTTGGATACCCGCATTAGCTATTTCAATTTTTTTCTGGTAGTGTGGTGCGTCGGCGATAGCCATTGTCGCTACTAGGGGTGTGCCCCTCATTATTATTGGCCATCCTGAGAAATCATCGCGTTTTGGATTGGTATTCTTGTCACTAGGACGAAATATTTACTTAAAGGACATCAGTCCTATTACTAGTTAGCACGCGTTAAATTATTATACAGACCGTCAACCAGGTTACACGAAGCATACATGGGGGGAGCTTAGAAAATGATATTTCGAGTACCTCGGGGATACCCTTCGTACTCTTTGCCATGCAGACCCCATGGTACTTGTATGAAGAGTGAACCTTGGAGAGTTGCTGGCTAAATCAGAGAGTTAGTTTCCTTGTTTATATTCCCATAATAGATTATAGAGCACATAAATATATATATACATATATATGTGCACTATATCAACAGCAAGTGATCTCACAAAGAGTGAGGCATATGTACCAAGAACTGCCAGTGGTGGCGCCACCATAGGCCAGCATGCCGCAGTAAATCAAATATAAGTCCGTTAATGGACGATAATCAAATCATCAAGGGATCATAATAATAATAGCAACAATACCTCATACCGATGATTTATACCCGTATATCCATATACTAACTATATATCTATATGTATATATTATATATATTATGTATATATTATCTAGATGACCTAATGAGTAGGTGACCAGCCGATGACTTAATGGCTGGGTAGTAGATGGGGTTTTCCGGTGCCTGTCGTACATCCAACTTCCGCTGCATGGCGCCACTAGTTAGGTGGAGCGGACATTTCGCCCCATGTGGCGCACTGCGGCACCCGCCGCTAGGTGGCGGCACACTGCAGCACCAATGTGTTCTATATAGTACAAGCTCGTCCAATGTGGTACAAGCTCGTCCTGTGTGGAACACCGTAGTGCCAGCTCGACCTATGTGATGTAGTACGACGGTACAAGCTCACCCTATGTGGAACAAGCTTGTCCTGTGTGGAACAAACTCACCATATATGGTACAAAGTCTTCCTATGTGGTACAAAGTCCTCCTAAGGTCATATCAGGATGGGTAGAAGCTTACCCTATATGGTACAAATTCCTCCTATGTGGTACACGTTCACCCTATGTGGTAGAAGCTCGTCCTATATGGTACACGCTCACCCTATGTGATACAAACTCCTCCTATGTGGTACAAATTCATCCTATGTGGTAGAATCTCGTCCTATATGGTACATACTCACCCTATATGGTACATACTCAACATACATGGTACAAGCTCATCCTATGTGGTACAAACTCATCCTATGTGGTGCAAACTCACCCTATGTTGTACAACCTCATCCCATGTGGTACAATTTCGTGCTATGTGGTAGAAGCTTATGCTATCTGATACAAACTCACCTTATATGGTGCAAGCCCAACTAAACCGGCGCATGGTGTCGCAACACCGCCCTTCCAATTTTGACTGTGGATCGTGGGGTTGTGGGTTCAAACACTGGTCGAGTCAAACCAATGACTTAAAAATGTACACTTGTTGCTTCCTAGCCAGGCGCTTGGCATTATTAGGAGAGGACAGGGACTGGTGTGCTTAGTGTCAGGATAATGTTCCTGAATGGGAGTCATGGTGCTGGCGGCCTGGTTTCCCAGTGGGGCAGCACTATAAAGTTGCCATTAGTGCGCACTGTCACAAGTTAGTACCCATCCTTATATGACCTTAGATTTTGCTTGGACGTAAAACAACAACAAACAAAACAAAATCCAAGCTCCAACACCGATCCAGCACCGACCGAACAGACAGCTGGTTCAGTGCCTGTGAAACTGTAAGTGTAGGCCCCCCCAACAGTCAGAGTCGGAGAGGGGAGCGGTACGCATCCATCTCCACTCCGGCGGAGTGGGCCGCGCTTCCCGCCGCTCGCACCCAACCAGGCGCGGGGCCCCCTCCGGCGAGACACTCACGGCGCGGACGGCGGGGACGGCGGCAGGAGGGGGCGGGGCTTGTTCTGCGCGGGTAAACGCGTGCGCTGCGTAGTGTGTGATTCCGCCACGGGGCGGCGCGCTGTGATCGGGAGGACAGCGGTGGGGAGGTGTCGGTGTCTGTGCGGGAATATTATGAATATTATGTTCGCTATGATATTCGAGAAATATCAACGTGTATGCATGTCTACCACCGCTATATATATATATATATAATATATATATATATATATATATACTATATATATAATATATATAGAGTAACACCTCTCTAAATCAACCGACCATGGGACCGACTTTATATGGTCCATTTAGGGAGGTGGCCATTTTATGAAGTTTTTTTTATTGTTGCAATGGTATTGTATGAGCGATCGTTTGGGACCCAAATAAAGCGATCGATACAGGGGAGTAGTCGATCTGTGGAGGTGGTGGGTTAGAGAGGTTTTACTGTATATACATATATTTATATATATACATGTGATGTATACCGCGTTATGCAAGTATAAATGCTCGGAGGGGAATAAATGTTTCTGACTTCCTCCTGACTGATGCATTGGGGGAGTGCCCCCCCCCCCCAGGGGCAGTGCTTTGTAACCGAGTGTTCCCCCCTGCACCTCCCACTCATTTGCATATATATAACATATATATACATATTCAGCGTTACAGTGAGTGAGGATAATGGCCGCTGAGGCGTGGGTGAGCAGGTGGTGGCACATGTGGAGGTCATGAGGTAGCAATAGGTGACCTAATGAGTAGAGGTGACCAGGCCGATGACTTAGTGGCTCAGGAGTAGATGGATCTTCCGGCTTATTATACTGGCATAATGGCTTATGCAAATATTATTCAAATTAAATTCTTCAATAGGACGAGTGGGCATCAATAAAACGTTTCCATTTTACTCCAGGGAGAAGCATTCCTGAATGCAATGGGTGCCAGTGCCCACTGAGACTCAAACACATTCTGTTCTCATGGGTAGATTTCATGGCCTCGTGTGGCAGCAATGTGTTAATGTGAAATTTACATTAAAACTTTGTTGGAACAAGGACATGAACCCTACTAACATGCTAAACCACTTTAACGATGTAAAGCACAATTCTTTTACTAAACCACTTTGACAACGTAAAGCACAATTCTTTTACTAAACCACTTTAACAATGTAAAGCACAATTCTTTTACTAAACCACTTAAACAATGTAAAGCACAATTTGTTTACTAACCACTTTAACAATGTAAGGCACACTTCTTTTACTAAACCACTTTGACAAAGTAAAGCACAATTCTTTTACTAAACCACTTTGACAACGTAAAGCACAATTCTTTTACTAAACCACTTTGACAACGTAAAGCACAATTCTTTTACTAAACCACTTTAACAATGTAAAGCACAATTCTTTTACTAAACCACTTAAATAATGTAAAGCACACTTCTTTTACTAGACCACTTTAACAATGTAAGGCACAATTCTTTTACTAAACCACTTTGACAAGGTAAAGCACAATTCTTTTACTAAACCACTTTGACAACGTAAAGCACAATTCTTTTACTAAACCACTTTGACAATGTAAAGCACAATTCTTTTACTAAACCACTTTAACAATGTAAAGCACAATTCTTGTAATAAACCACTTTAACAATGTAAAGCACACTTCTTGTACTAAACCACTTTAACAATGTAAAGCACAATTCGTTCACTAAACCACTATAACAATGTAAAGCACAATTCTTTTACAAACCACTTTAACAATGTAAAGCACAATTCTTTTACTAAACCACTTTAACAATGTAAAGCACACTTCTTTTACTAAACCACTTTAACAATGTAAAGCACAATTCTTCTACTAAACCACTTTAACAATGTAAAGCACAATTCTTTCAAAAAACCACTTAAACAATGTAAAGCACAATTCTTGTACTAAACCACTTTAAACAATGTAAACCACACTTCTTTTACTAAACCACTTGAACAATGTAAAGCACAATTCTTCTACTAAACCACTTTAACAATGTAAAGCACAATTCTTTCAAAAACCCACTTAAACAATGTAAAGCACAATTCTTGTACTAAACCACGTTAAACAATGTAAACCACAATTCTTTTACTAAACCACTTTAACAATGTAAAGCACAATTCTTTCACTAAACCACTTTAACAATGTAAACCACAATTATTTCACTAAACCATTTTAACAATGTAAGGCACATTACTTTTACTAAACCACTTAAACAATGTAAAGCACAATTCTTTTACAAACCCACTTTAACAACATAAAACACAAATCTTTTACTAAACCACTTTAACAATGTAAAGCACACTCCTTTTACTAAACCACTGAAACAATGTAAATCACAATTCTTTTTAGAGTTCTAAGGAACAATTGGATTGCGTCACCTACTGGAATATTAGCTCTCTTTTGTGAGTTAAGTTTGGTTGTCAGTTGACACAAATTAACTACTTCAAAATAGCATTAAAGATCATGTTGTGCTGTTTCATATATGCATGTATGCATGTATACATGTATACATGCATTATGCATACATGCATAATGCATACATGCATACATGCATATATGCATATATGCATATATGAATATATGTATGCACCTATGTGTATGTGTATGTGTGTATATGTGCATGCATGCATACATGTATACATGTATACATACGTAAATATACACATATATACATGTATAATGTATGTACATGTTTATAAGGAGTATAATAATATTATACGTATATCAAGTGCCGGAGTTAACGTGTAATAATAAATATATTCTCCGAGAGCATATATATATTTTGTAATATCTAATAATGTCCAATCGCTGTATATATGTATATATATACATATGTATGTATATGGACAGATACCCATATAGCGATATATGTGTATCCATGTATCCATATGCCTACATATACATACATATATATATGCGCATATCTATGTATGTGTATTAGTAATGGAGCTAGCATTCACTCTAAGCAAGCCGTTCCCTTCCCGTGATCCTCCTGCACAAAGCACTCAGGCCGCCCCCTCCCCGTCTCCCCTCCTCCCTCTCCCTCCTCTCTCCTCAACCTACCCTCCTCTCTCCCCCTCCACCTCCCCTTCCTCCTCCCCCTCAACATGTCCTCCCCCTCCTCCTCCCCCTTCCCCCATCCCCTTCCTCCTCCCCCTCCCGTTGTTCCGCCTCGCACTCCCCCACCCCTCTCCCTCTCACTCCTCCTCACACATCCCCTCTCCTCCCCCTCCCCCTCCCATCCCCACACCTTACCTCTCTACCACTCCTTCTCCCCTCCTTCCTCCCGCTCCCACCCTCTCCCATCCCCCAACCTCTCCCCATCCCCCTCTTCCCTCATCCCCCACCCCCTCCCTCACTACAAGCATCACTCATGCACACCTTCCATACCCTGCAGAGATAGCCCTTTGGCAACCACACACAGGAGGCTCTTAACAGAAAACATGGAAGCTATTCACAGGAAGAAAACAATCCATCAACCGAGCAAACGAATCAAGCCTCTTGATTCAGTTATCTGCAGACTACATGCCATTTTTGTGTGTGGATATCCCTTAATTAAACAGACAGTAACCACAAGGTCGTGGATGTAAGGGGTGTATTTGGCTGTACTAGAACCAGGTCTCTTCTGTACTGGAGGTGCTGGAGTTAAGTTAAATAAAGCCCAACTGGTGGGAACTGTAAGACATATAACATAAATATAAAATCCAGGGGACCCCACTAAATAACCACTTTTGCAGAAGCATCAGAAGACAGCACAGAAAAAGTAGGGAAAAAACATGAACACAACACAGATGTATTAAAGTAATACAGGCTTAGTGTTCAGGGAGACGAGGTGGTGTAATGGTTAGTACACTGGCCCGGAATGCAGGAGATGTGGGTTCGATTCCCACTCTAGACGCAATATTTCCTATTTGTATCATCCCCCATGACACTGGTTGTCGTGACCATGATCCTGTACAAGCTATGCGCGGTATGGTCGCTGAACCTCCCCTGTGTATGTGCATGAAATGTTAAACCTGAACCTGATAGATATTAAGATCGACTCATGGACATCACTCTCACAGCAGAGAGCTAAATGGAGAGTGACACTCAAGTAATGAAAGCAGTCTTTGTCGCATCACGACCAACAGCATGATGATAATGATGATAATCCACACACGCCTCTCCTACCTAGTCAGGCCGGATTGATCCTCAGTAGAATTAGCGAATTTGCTCGGTGAGCGGTGAATAACACGCCGCCCCGTCCCCTCCCCCATCTCTCCCCTCCCCCATCTCCACCCTCCCCATCTCCCCCTGCACCCTCCAGCTGATACTGGAAGTGTAGTCCGTAAGGACGGTGGTGGGCTGCGGGGGTGAGGGGGTGGGTGGGTGTGCCCCAGCTGATATGTGTAAACAGTTCAGTGTTCACCAGGTCGTACACCACACCCCCAAACATCTCCTGGTGTTTAATAATATAAGTTATGGGGTAGTCATAGACGCAGATGCCCCCCTGGCGGGCGTTCCTCTCCCCCCCCCCCCCTCGCCCTCCCTCTCCTTCACGCCCCCTGGTGGCTATTTCCTGGCGCTAGGCTGATCCGAAGCTGCACCTCATGTGGCGTTTATAAAATCATCATCACCTGTAGCGTGGAGAAGTAATTCAGTTTGCTTTCTTTTGTTGCATTCAGTTGGTTGGTTGTTGGAGTTTTGCGACCTGGCAACATCTAAGGTCATATCAGATTATATTATATTTTCAGTATAGACATAATGCATGTTGCCGAGGCTAACATGGCTAACATGCTCAGAAGGCAAAGGCTATTTTTGTCTTTTTTTGCTAACCTCCCTACAGATAGCCTGTCTCTGTGCTGCCTGCCCTCCGCTGAGCAACATCGATCACCCACCCTCCCACCCACAGGATGACTGGCTTGAGCGCCGACTACCAGACTGATTGGGAACTCCAAGACGATTTGACCTGAACTCACCTGCTGAGCTGCTAACCAAACTCCGGGTCTCTGCCACCCATAAGAAACACAATACTGCCTGGCCTACATTAGGTCCTGACTTATTTGATTAAATAAATATACCTAAAACTTTTTCTCATCTTGTCTCTTTGTCCGAGTGTAGTGAATTACGCATGTTGGCCCACGAGGCTAACATCGCTAATTTGCTCATGAGGCAAAGGCTATTTTTGTCTTTCTTCACTATCCTCCCTACAGATAGCCTGTCACTGCAGCGCCTGAACTCATCCGAGCAACATCGATCACCCCGCCTCCCACCCACAGGACGACTGGCTTGAGCGCCGACTACCGGACTGATTGGGAACTCCAAGACAATTTGACCTGAACTCACCTGCTGAGCTTCTAACCAAGCTCCGGGTCTCCGCCACCCATAAGCATCACAATACTGCCTGGCCTACATTAGGTCCTGACTTATTTGATTAAATAAATATACCTAAAACTTGTTCTCATCTTGTCTCTTTGTCCGAGTGTAGTGAATTACGCATGTTGGCCCACGAGGCTAACATCGCTAATTTGCTCATGAGGCAAAGGCTATTTTTGTCTTTCTTCGCTAACCTCCTTCCTGCTAGCCCATCACTGCAGCACCTGAACTCACCCGAGCAACATTGATCACCCACCCTCCCACCCACAGGATGACTGGCTTGAGCGTTGACTACCGGACTGATTGGGAACTCCAACACGATTTGACCTGAACTCACCTGCTGAGCTGCTAACCAAACTCTGGGTCTCTGCCACCCACAATAAACACAATACTGCCTGGCCTACAATAGGTCCTGATTAATTTGATTAAATAAATATACCTAGAACTTTTTCTCATCTTGTCTCTTTGTCCGAGTGTAGTGAATTATATTTAAACTTGATTATATTTTAACAATACGCATTATATATAATTAAACTCGTTTCGCACCTATAACCGCATTTCTCCTGATGACCAAACTTGGTAAGAATCTTGCAATGCATTTGCTCTAATCTACCTTGCAGTGAAATTCCCTTTAAAATATTGTACCTTAGACAAAATACCCATTTGTATAAATATAGTCGCCACCTCCCCCCACCTTCTGCCATATAAGCTGTAGCTGTGACCCAGTGTGCTGCGTCACAGCTTCAGTGCTCCCTGAGGGACCAGCGCAGCGTGGCATGTCAATAACTTAAAACAAATTATACTTGTCGCTAGCTGGCCTTGCATTCAGCATTATTATGATAGGACAACAAACAGTTGAATAAGGATACAACAATTGTCCGCGATCGAAATTTCCACTGCTTAACCCAAAATAAATAAATATTTCTTTATTCCCTGCCGTGTTGCCTCTTTGTTATTAAAGCGAACGACAAAATAAGGGATTTAGTCATTGATTAAATAGGTAATTCTGAGAGGAATCAATTCCATCTGTATAAATTGGTCTTCAGTTGTCCGCTGTATCAATATGCAGTATGTCATCATCATGCTGTCGGTCGTGATGCGATAAAGACTGCTTTCATCACTTGACTGCTGCTCTCCTTTGTGTGGTTGTACATTTAATGAAAGCTGCCTGCAAAAGCGTTGAAGTGCTGCTGGCTTTTACATGCAGTATGTACATAGGTTTGAATCCCGGCTGATTCAAACTGACAACTTAAGAATTGACACTTGTCGCTGCCTATTCTGGTGCTCAGTATTTCACAGACAGTGCAAGAAGCAGTGGAGTGAGGAAAAGCGATCATCAGAAATACAAATTTTCCTGGGATAATCAACGATGGTTATCTTTATTAAGTTTCGCAGTAAGTTTCCCTCTCGATTCCTTGTATATGTTTCCTGCAGGTGCAAGCGAGCATTTCGTTGTAAACCACCAGGTGCGATGGCCTAATCCGTAGAGCGTGGGCCTCGCGTGTGGGAGATTGGGAGTTTGGTTCCCGGTCGAGTCAAACCAATGACTTATTAAATTGATACTTATCACTTCCTCGCCTGGCACTTGACATTAATAGGATAGGGCAAGGACTGGATAGCTTAGTGTAATGAGAATGTGATTGAGTGGGATATCATATCATGGTGCTGTTAGCTGGATTTCCCAGTGGGACAGCATTGTAAAGTCGACATGACTGTGTACTGTCACAAGTCAGTAGCCGTCCTGATATGACCTTAGATGTTGTCAGGATGTAACATTTCAAGAACCACCAACAAAACTGGATTGTTTTGGTGATTCAAACTATACAGCTGATGGACATTAAATCTTGCATAGGCAAATCCCGGGAGGAAGTGTACGTTTTATAAGATAGACACTTCATGGCCAACAGACAATAATGGTTACAGAGCGTTCGATGAGGCAAGTGAGTGAGGATGGCGAACATTGTTTGGGGTGGAGCCAATAACAAAGCAGTTGTAGGTGAGTGCATTAGAGTATGAGTAGAATGGTTGGATGTACTATTAATGGCTGTATTCCTTAATGCTTTACATAAAATAGTAAATTCACTGAGGTAGTAAATTCACTGAGTATTCTGTATATGCGGTCCAAAACTACTAGTTAATGCACCAATACCTAAAGCCATTGTCACACCTCACCGGACGAAGCACCAGAGACCACCGGACAAAGAATTGTCTAGTCCGGTGCTTTCCAGTGACAAAATGTATCGAAAAGTATCGAAATGGAGTGGAATTGGGTCAATTAGCGCCGGGCGACCAGACAAGTACCGTATATGTTCCGTACATGTACCGGACGAGTACCGGACGAGTACCAGACGAGTACCGGATGAGTACCGGATGAGAACCAGACACATAACGGATTGGTACCAGACATGTACCAGACAAAACGGACAAACCGGACACCAACGGATGGGTACCGGAAATGTACAGATGGGTACCAGATGGGTACCAGACATACTGGACACCAACCGGACATGTCAGTCCGGCGGTGTCCGGTAGAAGTTTTGTGCATCTTCAAAACTTGTACCGGACACCGCCGGACACCACCAGACACCGCCGGATGGGTACCGGACATGTACCGGACATCGCCATACAGTACCGGACAGTGTCCGGCTCTCCAGTCCGGTAAGGTGTGACAGGGCCTTAAGTAAATGCAGATAAGTATTTTTGTTTCGACAAATATATATTTCATCAGACTATGCAACTCTAAATTGATTGCTATAATTTACCTTACTTTAATTTGAAGTAACTTATGTTTTAGATGCTAAATTTGTAGATATTTGAAGTGCAAACATGTCAAATTAGTTTTGGCAAGGATGTACACCATAGGCTTTAGAACTAACAGGTTATATTAAACTGTATCAATATTCCCTTCCATTTGGCAATGCATGCTTAATAAGTGCATCAGTATCTAACTTAGATATGTAGAATCCATTCTAGATAATTGCTTTGGTTTTGAAAATGTGATGATTCATCGGACTATGCAACTGTGAGCTGTCAGCCTAATTTCTGATGAGAGCTAAATTAAAATTATATAATCCGATTGCTTTCCGTTTCCGATACTTTCTAAAGATGGATATCTTGATTGGTAATTATGATATACCTTATTTTAGTTTGAAGTAACTTTTAAGTTATTTTGTAATTGGCTAACTTTGGAGATATTTGAAGTTAACATATATATTTATATTGGCAGGCACGTTGAAATTCTGATCCCAAAGGTTTCAGTCATAGCAGGTTCTATTAAATTTTTGTTTTTTTTGGTACATGAGTCTGGCTAGGGAGCAACAAGTCTCAATTTTTAAGTCACTGGTTTGACTCGACCAGGATTCAAACCCCCGATCCCACGATCTACCAACACGATCTAATTAACGTACTCTTTTTTTCTATGCAGTGACTAATTCACTTCACTCGGACCAACAGTAGTCAAGGCAGGTCAGCAGTGGACCAGGTAGTATAAGGTGAACTTCTCAAGAGTTAGTCGTGACAATGTAGAACTTATAAGCGAACAAGCCTATTGGGGGGCGAGGGGGTGGGAGCAAAGTTGCCTGTCCGATCGCCGTGGTAAAGTGATCGAACAATGTAAACACATCCAGACCCGTTGTCTCGTGAACCAAATTGTGGATGTTATTCTTAACATCAGTAATTCGCGGCGGAGACAAGACAGTCCGAGCTACGACACTACATGAACTGAACCAATATCAGGACAGACGGCCCCGATCTCCCCTGCGGTTAACATGGTACGGTGGCACCACTTAGCGTTAACGCCGACACATACTGACCAACGATGTTAGTTCCAAACTTTTCCCCCGAATGCCGCCACCTGCACACTGATGCTACCTGAGTGTGCCAAATTCAAACAATCGACCACAATCGCCACAGCAGCCTTCATATCAGCAATTGGTAGGGCTGAGGGTTTGATTCCTGTGTATTAACCATCCTATCATGGAGAAATGGCTGTCTTCGGTCGATCTGATCTATTTGATGTCATGACTGTCTTAATGAGTCCTTCCAACGAATAAACTACCCATATATACACCACATTGTCTCCGTGTCGTGAATTACCCATGTTAGCTGGCCAACATGAATAATGCTTAATAAGTGCACCAATATCATGGATGAATAATGCTTAATAAGTGCACCAATATCTAAGTTTGATATAGACGATCGAATATTAAATTAGTGAGAATTAAAATTAGCTTCTGCAATTTTAATTCAAATTCAGGATTGGCGTTTATGAGATTTTGCGCATGAACTCTTCAATTTACATGAACAAACAAGCTCAGTCAAGAAAAAAAATCCTGCTAGCGGAAAATACTTCTCTCCAGTTTACAATTGGAATAAATAAATGTTCCTACAACATATGTAAAACAAATCACAATTTCCTCTTTTTTAATATTAATTTTCTTTTATAAATGTCTCGTGGAATAACTAGTGAAACGGGGCCCCCGTATTCTGATTACCCGGCGTCCCGCAGCGAAAATGGCAGAGACGCGTTCACTAACAGTAACAGACAACAGTCATTTCAATCATAACACAAACACTGCTCAACTCTGGTACAAAATAGACCCAAATATTGGGATTAAATCAGCCATCAAGTCAATTTAATTACATCTATAAATAAACTTGAGCGTGACCACACAGGATGGCCAAATGAGTTGAGTTGAACGTCTGTCTCTCGTTTTGGTATATTGTGGGATTCGAACCCCCACAGGTTTGAACCCTGGTCGAGTCAAACCGATGACTTAATAAATGGTATTTGTCGTTTCCTAGACAGGCACTTGACATGAGTAGGATAGGGCAAGAACTGGTTGGCTTAGTTTCAGGATAATGTGACAAAGTGGGATATTGGGTCATGGCGCTGGCAGCCTGATCTCCCAGCGATGCAAATGTTATTTGTTCCACGTGTGCTTTGGTTCCATTTGTTCCTGTCTGTCGGAAAGTGGATATAAAAGACCCCTTGCTGCTTATCGGAAAGAGTTGCCTATGTGGCGATAGCGGGTTTCCTCCAAAGAAATATGTCAGAATGACCAAATATTTTACGTCCAATAGCTGATGATACAAAAATCAATGTGCTCTAGAGGCGTTGTTAAATAAAAAAAGCTTTACTTTTTGGTTCCGCTTGTTGATTTATGTTTGTGGGTGCAAGTGGGTGAATATGAGCGGCGAATTGTTGGTGAATGAGGGCGGAGGAAGAATGTTCTTCTAAGTTCCGGAGGCGCCGCCGCAACTCCTCTCCAGTACCCTAATCATAAGGGTGGCCGCCGACACCGCGGGGCGCCCGCCGGGATACGGCGTCACACAGCGGCGCATGGCGGCGCATGGCGGCGCATGGCGGCGCATGGCGGCGCACGGCGTCGTACGGCGGCGCATGGCGGCGCATGGCGGCGCACGGCGTCGCACGGCGTCGCACGGCGGCGCAAGGCGTCGCACGGCGGCGCACGGCGGCGCACGGCGGCGCACGGCGGCGCACGGCGGCGCACGGCGGCGCACGGCGGCGCACGGCGGCGCACGGCGGCGCACGGCGGCGCACGGCGGCGCACGGCGGCGCACGGCGGCGCACGGCGGCGCACGGCGGCGCACGGCGGCGCACGGCGGCGCACGGCGGCGCACGGCGGCGCACGGCGGCGCACGGCGGCGCACGGCGGCGCACGGCGGCGCACGGCGGCGCACGGCGGCGCACGGCGGCGCACGGCGGCGCACGGCGGCGCACGGCGGCGCACGGGCGGCGCACGGCGGGCACGGCGGCGCACGGCGGCGCACGCGGCGCACGGCGGCGCACGGCGGCGCACGGCGGCGCCGCGCACGCGGCGCAGGCGGCGCACGGCGGCGCACGGGGCGCACGGCGGCGCACGGCGGCGCACGGCGGCGCACGGCGCGCAGGCGGGCACGGGCGCGCACGGCGCGCCGCACGGCGGCGCACGGCGGCGCACGGCGGCGCACGGCGGCGCACGGCGGCGCACGGCGGCGCACGGCGGCGCACGGCGGCGCACGGCGGCGCAAGACGGCGCAAGACGGCGCAAGACGGCGTATCCCGGCGCACTCCGGTGCATCGCGGCGCAAGGCGACGTATCCCGGCGCACTCCGGTGGAGCTTCCTCGTAGCTGCGTTTATTACGCTGATGTACATGACTTACCACGGCGCATCCCGGCACATCTCCCACTGCGCACATCCCATTGCGCACCTTCCATGGCGTACTTCTGCACACACGGGCGCACCATCCCAATCGCACCTGCCTCGGCTCCACTATTCCAGTGCACCCACCTGGTGCCCCGTAAGCACACATCCATCCAGCACAGCTTCCCCACCCACCCTTTCCGCCTCGTACCCTCGCCCTCGCCCCATCGCCCCCCTCACCTCCTCGCCCCCTATCTCTACTATCACCCCATCACCCCTTGCCCCCTCGCTCCCCTCACCCCTCGCCCCCTCTCTCTACGATCGCGCCCCTCGGCCCCTCGTCCCCTCGCCCCCTCGCCCCCTCGCTCCCCTCCCCACCGCAGCCCTCGCCCCTTCTCTCCCCTCACCCCCTCACCTCGCTCCTCTGCCCCCAGGTATTTAAATTTACCTCGTTCTCAGCACAAACCAAGCAGCCACAGAAACTTCTCACTTACTTCTCACTTACCGCTCAAATCGCGGAGTCTTTACTGTAGTGACCCGACGCCTGGACGAGCAGATTGTGGGCGAGTTACTCCCACACACTATCTCGCTCCTCTGCCCCCAGGTATTTACATTTACCTCGTTCTCAGCACATATACCAAGCAGCCACAGTAAACTTCTCACTTACTTCTCACTTACCGCTCTTTTTATAATCGCAGAGTCTTTAATGTAGTGACCCGACGCCTGGACGAGCAGATTGCGGGCGAGTTACTCCCACACACTATCTCTGAGACAGGGCTGCTGAACAACCGTTAGACAAGAAATGTCGGGAGGCTGGGTAAAGGAAATTACAACATCAATTCTTACTCTAAAAAGCAAAATTTGTATTCTTCAAATAACTATTTATATTTATCAGTATTATCGTACCATAATTGTAGAGGTATATATATATATACGCAAATTACGTAATAAGCCTTGAGGATCTGAGAGTATCCATTGACCTCATATGACCTCGCTGAGAAGGTCCATTGACCATAGGTGACCTCACTGTCCTTAGTGTTCTCATGATCTGTCATGCACTAAATGTCAGGGGCTTAGATAATAGTCATTGTCCTTCGTGACCTGAGAAATGTCATTTCTTACCATGTGTTGTCCAGTTTGTCCTTAGCATCCTTACAGTCCTTACTGTCCTTACTGTCCTTAGTCTTAGTGTCCTTACTGTCCTTAGTGTCCTTAGTGTCCTTAGTGACCTTACTGTCCTTACTGTCCTTAGTGTCCTTAGTGGCCTTAGTGTTCTTAGTGTCCTTAGTGTCCTTCGTGTCCTTAGTGTCCTTAGTGTCCTTAGTGTCCTTAGTGTCCTTAGTGTCCTTAGTGTCCTTAGTGTCCTTAGTGTCCTTAGTGACCTTACTGTCCTTACTGTCCTTACTGTCCTTACTGTCCTTACTGTCCTTAATGTCCTTAGTGTCCTTAGTGTCCTTAGTGTCCTTAGTGTCCTTAGTGTTAGTGTCCTTAGTGACCTTACTGTCCTTACTGTCCTTACTGTCCTTACTGTCCTTACTGTCCTTACTGTCCTTACTGTCCTTGCTGTCCTTAGTGTCCTTAGTGTCCTTAGTGTTCTTCAAATAACTATTTATATTTATCAGTATTATCGTACCATAATTGTAGAGGTATATATATATACGCGCAAATTACGTAATAAGCCTCGAGGATCCGAGAGTATCCATTGACCTCATATGACCTCGCTGAGAAGGTCCATTGACCTTAGGTGACCTCACTGTCCTTAGTGTTCTCATGATCTGTCATGCACTAAATGTCAGGGGCTTAGATAATAGTCATTGTCCTTCGTGACCTGAGAAAGGTCATTTCCTACCATGTGTTGTCCAGTTTGTCCTTAGTATCCTTACAGTCCTTAGTGTCCTTACTGGCCTTAGTCTTAGTGTCCTTACTGTCCTTAGTGTCCTTAGTGTCCTTAGTGACCTTACTGTCCTTACTGTCCTTAGTGTCCTTAGTGGCCTTAGTGTTCTTAGTGTCCTTAGTGTCCTTCGTGTCCTTAGTGTCCTTAGTGTCCTTAGTGTCCTTAGTGTCCTTAGTGTCCTTAGTGTCCTTACTGTCCTTACTGTCCTTACTGTCCTTACTGTCCTTACCGTCCTTACTGTCCTTACTGTCCTTAGTGTCCTTAGTGTCCTTAGTGTCCTTAGTGTTCTTAGTGTCCTTCGTGTCCTTAGTGACCTTAGTGTCCTTAGTGTCCTTAGTGTCCTTAGTGTCCTTAGGGTCCTTAGTGTCCTTAGTGTCCTTAGTGTCCTTAGTGTGATTAGTGTCCTTAGTGACCTTAGTGTCCTTAGTGCCCTCTAGTGTGCATGTAACCTCTGCGTCGTGAGCGCTGGAGTGTCGCTAGTCCCACGTTGACACTCTCTCGTTGTGACTACGCTAGCCCGACGTTATGGTCATGTTGGATTCACGTCAACTACGCTGCATCGACGTCCAACTTGTGCCGAAATTTGCATACTACGGCGAGAAGTTCGACGTGATATAATTATTTGCACGCTGTGCCTACGCTGACGTCGTTACGTCGTAGTGTGACAGGGCCTAGGAGGTTTACAACTCTTCAGCAAACTTGTGAAGTTGTGCATGTAGTTTAAAAATAAAGTATGTTCATATTTCACTATAACAATGTTCACTGTCTATATATGGATGCCTCATGCATACACACACATACTGTCATGCATATATATGTGTGCATGCACACATGTCATGCATGCACATATGTCATGCACATACAATTGTCATACAGAGTTTGTTTTATTTAACAACACCTCTAATGGCCCTGTCACACTACGACGTGACTACGTCAGCGTAGGCAGAACGTGAAAATAATTATATTACGTCGACGTTATGGGCGTAATATGCAAATTGTGGACGTGAGCGTAACGTGAAAGTAACGTGGGTGAACGTCGTGACCTTAGCTGTAACGTGACAACGTTAGGGGGGAGGGGTAATTGGCGACGTGACCGGGCGTTAGTGTAACGTGAGCGTAACGTCGCCGTAACGGGTGCGACGTGGACGTAACGTGACCGTAACGCCACCGTAACGTGACCGTAACGTGACCGTAACGTGACCGTAACGTGACCGTAACGTGACCGTAACGGACGTAACCGTGACCGTAACGTGACCGTAACGTGACCGTAACGTGACCGTAACGTGACCGTAACGTGCAAAACGCTGCCCACACGTTGCTCCCACCCGGGCCGTCGGTCTGACGTGACATAACGTGACTCTAACGTCATTTAAGCTGCTATAACGATCGCGGAACGTCAACCTAACGTCATTGTCACGTCATCCCAACGTAACGGCTTCACGTTGAGATACGTCGAAAGTTTTGAACAGGTTCAAAACCTCGACGCGCGCCGACGTAACACGACGTAACATGACGTAGCTCGACGTCACTCTAACGTCATTATGACGTCATCATAACGTGACCCAACGTACGGCAACGTAATGACGAAAAATCATCACGTTAGGCTCACGTTGTCTCGTTACGTCGTAGTGTGACAGGGGTATAAAGCACATTGATTGTAATCACCGGTGATTGGACGTCAAGCATATGATCATTCTGACATATTTCTTTCGAGGAAACCCGCGGCTGGGCATTGAGAAGTCATATATGAATAAAATGAATTTATCAAAAAGGAAGTGATCCCCGCTCCCCATTCAGCACCATGCAGTCACATGCAATACAAATGGGAGCGTGTTGGTACTAGTTCTGTCACTAATAACCAGGGGGCGCCACTGGTGGTTGTACGAGTCGGTTTGGGGCTCTCCTGAGATATGGACTTCCGGCAGTCCAGGGCTGGGGTGAGGTAGCGGTTTGGTGGAGGCGGTGGTGATGGTGGTGGGGATTGGGGTAGTGGTGGTAGTGGGTGAGGTGGTGGTGGTGGTTTGTGTTGTTTGTTGTTGTTTTACGTCCTAGCAACATCTAAGGTCATATCAGGACGAGGTGGTAGTGGTGATGGGGTGGGTGTGGAGTTAGGTGGTGGATGGAACATGGAGGATGGCAGATACTGGTGGGAGTGGCGGAGGTGGGGGAGGTGGAGGTGGGGAGGAGGTAGTGGTGGAGCTGGGGGTGGTGGTGTGTGAGGGTGGTGGTGGTGGAGGTGGTGGTGATGGGATGGGTGTGGAGTTGGGTGGTGGAAGGAACATCGAGGATTGCAGATACTCGTAGGTGTGGGGGGTGGGGGTGGGTGGTGGAGTGGGTGTGGTGGTGGGTGAGGGTGTTGGTGTGGAGGTGGGTGGTGAATGGAACAGAATGGTGGCAGGCAAGGTGGGAGTGGTGGATGTGGGGGTGGTCGAGGTGGGGGAGGTGGAGGTGGTCGAGGTGGAGGTGGCTGAGAGTGGTGGTCGATGTGGGTCGTGAATGGAACATGGAGAGTGGCAGATAATGGTGGTGGGGGTGGAGGTGGGGGTGGTGGAGGTGGGGGTGGTGGAGGTGGGGGTGGTGGAGGTGGTGGTGGTGGAGGTGAGATGGTGGATGGAACTTAGAGGGTGGAGAGATGGAGGTCGGTGTTGGGGTTGGTGCAGGTAGTGGGTAGGTGGGTCGGAGATGGGGGTGGAGCTGGGAGGTGGGTGGACGTGGGGGTTGGGGGTGGGAGATCGAGTTGGAGGTGGTTTTGAGACTGTGTATGGGAGGCGCCTGAGGGAGAAGTTGATGCAGGTGGAGGCTTGGTAGGTGGCATTATGGTTTGGGGATGGGATGTTGGGGTGGGAGACGGTGGAGGTGCGGGTGTGGTGGACATATTTCAGGGTGGGAGATGGTGGAGGTGTGGTGGACAGATATGGAGGGGAGATGGTGGATGTGTGGGTGTGGTGGACAGATATGGCGGGGGGAGGTGGTGGAAGTGCGGTGTGGTGGACAGATATGGGGTGGGAGATGGTGGAGGTGTGGGTGTGGTGGACAGATATGGGGGTGGGATGCTGGAGGTGCGGGAGTGTTGGACAGATATGGGGGTGGGAAATGGTGGAGGTGTGGGTGTGGTGGACAGATATGGCGGGGGGAGATGGTGGAAGTGCGGGTGTGGTGGACAGATATGGGGTGGGAGATGGTTGAGGTGTGGTGGACAGATATGGGGGTGGGAGACGGTGGATGTGTGGGTGTGGTGGACAGATATGGGGGTGGGAGATGGTTGAGATGTGGGTGTGGTGGACATATATGGCGGTGGGGGATGGTGGAGGTGCGGGTGTGGTGGACAGATATGGTGGTGGGGAATGGCGATGGGGTGTTCCTGGTAGGAGGGGGCGGGATGGATGGACGGGGTGAGACGGGGGGGTGGAGAGTTCCGTCCAGCAGGGACCTTGGCCTGAACCAATTAGAGTAGAACAAGCGCCGAGTCTGTAACGTCCTGTGAGAAGCAAGGTGTGCTTGGTGTGGCCTTTTGGAGAATGAATCAATGTCTTTTCACCGCTCTCCTGGCAACATTTGTTTGTTTGTTGTTGTTTTACATCCTAGCAACATATAAGGTCATATCAGGACGGGTACTGACTTGTGACAGTGCACATTCATGGTGTCTTTATAGTGCTGCCCCACTGGAAGGCCAGGTCGCCAGCACCATGACCTGATATCCCACTCAGTCACATTATCCTGACACTGAGCCAACCAGTACTTGTCCTATCCTAATACTGCCGAGCGCAAGGCTAGGAAGCGACAAGTATACTTTTTTAAGTCATCGGTTTCCTGTCAACATCCTGCAGCAATTGATGTTAGAGGAGTCCAGTTCCGTTAGGTTAATGTATTATTTATATAATATTTATATAAGTCCATACATAGGAGGACAGATAGTATATTAGTTGGTTGAGCGAGCGGCTGGATTACTTCCGAACTATGGGTGCCCTCTGATCCAGTTTTGTTGCTGGAGCTTTACCTCAGGGCAACATCTAGAGTACAAACTTGGGACCTGGCGATTTAATAGTGCTGCCCCACTGGGAGGCCAAGCCGGTGTTACCATGACCTGATTTCACACACAGTCACATTATGCTGATACTGAGCTGACTACTTCTTGCACTATCCTGGTAATACCGGGCGCCAGGATATGTAGCGACAAGTATCAATTCTATAAGTCATTCATTTGACTTGACTGGGAATTGAACTCCCGAACTTCCAAACAGGAAGCCTGCGCTCTACTGATATGGCCACCGCGTCCGTTCTCATCTGATCCAAGATTATTTGCACAATAAATAGATAGATTACAGTAGTGCTTCTCCTGCTTCCTCAGAGTGAATCTGTCTTGCACTATTTAAATATGTATAAATACATTCAGACAGTACCATTGGGTAACACAGGCGGCTGGACAGTAGTCTCATCTCAGTTCCACCTCCCCCCTCCCCCCCACCACCCCCACCATCACCCCACTACCTACCCCCACCACCCACCATCACCACCACCCACCATCACCCCACAACCCACCATCACCCCGCCACCTACCCCCACCACCCAGCATCACCCCGCCACCTACCCCCACCACCCACCATCACCCCACCACCTACCCCCACCACCCACCATCACCCCGTCACCTACCCCCACCACCCACCATCACCCCGCCACCTACCCCCACCCCCCACCATCACCCTGCCACCTACCCCACCACCACCATCACCACTCCACCTACCCCACCACCACCATCACCCACCACCTACCCCACCCCACCATCACCCCACACCTACCCCCACCACCCACCATCACCCCGCCACCTACCCCCACCACCCCATCACCCGCCACCTACCCCACACCCACCATCACCTGCCAACTAACCCACCACCCCACCACCCATCATCACCACACCACCTACCCCCACCACCCACCATCACACACGCCACATCCCCCCACACACACCATCACCCCACCACCTACCCCACACCCACCATCACCCACCACCTACCCCCACCACCCACCATCACCCGCCACCTACCCCCACACCACCATCACCCCACATATACCACCACCACCCACCATCACGCCAACACCCACATCACCCCCACCACCTATCACCATCACCACCATCACCCGCCACCTACAACCCCACCACACACCAGCACCCCACCACCCCACCATCACCCCACCCCCACCATCACACCAACCTCCTACATCCACCACCCTACCTCCTACATCCACCACCCCACCATCCCCCCACCACCCACCATCACCCCGCCACCTACCCCTACCACCCCACCATCACCCCACCACCCCACTAGCACCCCACCCACACCATCACCCCACTCCACATTACCCCACCGCCACCCAACACTCTATCCCCCTCGCCCCCACACAACCCCACCATCACCCCACCCCAGCCCCATCTCCACCATCATCCTAACCCTCACACCCACCTCACCATCACCCACACCATCAGCTCACCCTCTACCCCCACCACCACCATCAGCCTTACCCCCACCTCTACCACCCCCTCTACCCACCACCCCCACTCCCCCACCGCCAACCCTTCTACCCCATACCCCACGTTATCACTGTTCAGTAGAGGATGTCTTTGGTGCTTAAGTCTGTCTCATTGCACATCTCACTAATAACACACCGACCAGTTCAACAGTGTCGTACCAAAGAAACACCGATTATTTCATGCACAGATACACAAACGTGGCTCGTTAAATACAAATAAAGCAGCTATTAGAGAACTGTTCAAATTGTTTTGTTATAAATGCTCTGACGCTTCACAGCCAATCATTTCAGCCAACATAACAACTCTATAATTGCTGAGAACTGTTGTTCAATGCAGTTACTGTCTATATATATACAGGCCTTCCACATGGGCAACCTGGGCTCTCACCGATTCAGCCACATCATCCGGTGCCCGAAAGTGCATCACCACTCATCACCGATGGCAACCAATACAGTGAGCAGCTCAGACCGTCTGAGTCATCCAATTAGACCTATAAACCCCGGGAGGATTCAGCCTGCTCAAAGGCACACAATCTTCGCAAATTACCAGCCATGTTCCAGCTAAAGGAGCTATCACACTACGACGTATGGAGTCAGCGCGTGGTCAGCGTTCGAAAAGTGCCAGTACGTTAGCATTCGTCAAACTTTTCAGCAGCAGGGGATAAAAATGGGCGTACACACAACGTTCACACAATGTAGTTAATGTATGCAGAATGTATTCCTGACCTATTGCTAGTGTATCAGAGCGTTCACCTGCCTCGCAAAACTATCGCAAAATGCTTGCATATTCTCACGGTATGCTGACCAACGTTACGTACATTACTCCATCGCTAGAAGTATGGTGTAGATGTTATGTATGCTGGAGATATGGCAGGCATACATTCAAAGTATGTTAGGAGTACATACTGCATCCGTTGGCAGTACACGGACTGTATGCGGACTGCACGTTCCCACCGGTTGAACATTTGGCTAACGTGCAGCAACGTATTCCAACGTATCCCTAACATACGCCCATGTATCCCGAACATACACATACATTCAATGTACGAGCCTCATCTCGACACACGTTGGAAATTTTGAGCATGCATGCACACAATTTTTTCGGAGCCTCGATGCAGATCGACATAAAGCGACATATAGCGACATACTCGGAACATACCCGACATATGCCAAATCTATACGTACCATATGACAATGTACGCCGATGTGTGGGTCGAAAATCACATCGGCATATGCTAAGGCTATGCGTCGTAGTGTGACAGCCCCCTTCAGGCTCTTCTGTCCAGGCATTGGCTCACATTGTACGCCGACTGAGCATGCTTATTTTCCATGTTTGGTTTTACTAAAATTCGCAGTTTCAATATTTTTGATGTATTCACTGAACTATTTTGGTAAATATATATGCTACATAAGCCAGTATGCGACTATAATAAGCCAGAAGATCCCATCTACTCCCCAGTCACTAAGTCATCAGCTGGTTACCTCTATTCATTCGGTGAGCTATTGGTGCGACCTGACCTCCACGCCTGGCGCCACCTACCGGCCATTATGCTCACTCACTGTACAGCATACCATTTGTTCAGCGCTGAGGCATTGATTGGTCTTTCAGCCATTGTTGACATATTTATTTACATTTAAAAGAAGCTACATTCTTTTGTAACAAATGATTCAGTGCAGTAAAAGAAGAAAGGAAACTAGGAAGGTAATCACATGCATTGGTGGTTCAGCCACTGTCGTTATATTTATTTACACTTAAAAGAAGATGATAATTTCGTAATGGTTCAATGCAGTGAAAGTAAGACAAGTAAAGGGGAGACGGACGATCAGTTCATTCGGCCATCCCCGTCTGGTGGCACGTGATCAGTTACAAACAAAACCTTAAATTGCACATGGAAACAATAGATTTGTTGGTTTGTTTGTTTTATGCCCTAGTAACATCTAAGGTCATATCAGGATGGGTACCGACTTATGACAGTGCGCACACATGGTGACGTTATAGTGCTGCCCCACTGGGGGACCAGGCTGCCAGCACCATGACTTGATATCTCACTCAGTCACGTTATCCTGACACTAAACTAACCAGTCATTGTCCTATCCTAATAATGCCGAGTGCCTGGCTAGGAATTGACAAATATCAATTTTTAAGTCTTTGGTGTAACTCGACCAGGGTTCGAACCCACGATCCCATGGTCTACTACCCGGGGACACGGACGCTCTAACTCATTTGGCCATCCCTTCTGGTCCAGAAACAATTGAACTGTACTTATGGACAGCGTCCTGGGTTTTTTCATGGTAAATCGGGCAATGTGTTACATGAGGGTTAACAATTAACATTGTCTATTTCCCTTTTATTTCACTGAGGTGTCAACTCCTGTCCATACATATACTAGTTAGGTGAAGGAAAAGATAGTTTAGGTTACTATCTGGTCAGAATAATATATATTAATTGAGTAGCCAGCCTGAAGAAGACCCTAACTATACGACTGCACTATAAATATATCTGTACAGGGAAGCTATATTCATCCCAATTTTTTTTTTTTTTTTTTTTTTGGTAAAGTATTTATTCATCTGAACATGACATTTGTCAGCGCCGGGGCACTGGTCTTCCGGCCATCTTACTATTAGAATAAGTTTGATCAGTGCTGTATTAGTTACAGCACCGATCCTGTAGAATTAAGGGAGTGGCTCCTGCTGTATAATGTACAGCAATAGTCACTGTAGTTCATGCAAAAATGAGGAGCAGCACCCAGTAGAAGGTGTATACTCGGGGCAACTCAAATAATTGTTGTGGGTTACATTTTTTCTCTTATAAAACAAGTTAAGTTCAGAGTTGACAAGACATTTTGTCTGTCTCATATAATGTTCGATGTGTTTAAACAGATTAATAGTTGTGTAGGATGTTCGGTGTGTTGATGGTTTGTTCATGATGGTTAAGGGTGGTGGCAGGGTTCTGGACATAACACTGTGGCGATGCCTGCCATTACATGGAGTCTTCTTCACCGTGTCCTTCCACCAGCTATCTCAAGGGATTTTCGAGCAGAGGTATGATCTTTATTCATGGGATGTGCTCTTGGTGGTGGATGGTGGTAGCAGGATTTGCAATCAGATAGCTGATTACCAGGGCCGCAATGTGGATGCTCCTACTGTGGCCAGTTTGTCGATAGAAAACCCGGGCCTACACTTTTACCGACCCAAGGGATTTTTAACCTCCCACACCACATAGACATGGAGTAACCTCCCACACTCCATATTACATGGAGTAACCACCGCTGACGGGGCTCTCATATGACTGAAGGAGCAGACACAACTAAACAACAACTCGAGGTGAGTGCACATCTACCATTCTGGTGACCCCTAGTTTTCTTCACCAACAGTGGAGGTATGTGTGTACAGGTAGTTTTTATGTGTATTTGCACTGAATACCTCTAAAGTTATTTGTATTGTTGTGTTATATTATCACATTTGTTGTTGTTATTTTTTTAAGTAGTATGTCATGATATTCTAGAGTTCAGGAGAGTGCCCTGTAGTGTATAGGCATTGGACCACTGGTAAGCCTACTTTTCAAAATGGGGGAGGAAGCTGTTGTAACTGCTGTAAGCCTAAAATTGCACACATTTTGGCCTGAGGACCCATATAATTCCTTCCGGCATGTGGAATCGCAGTTTGTTTTGCACAACATAACTGCAGAAGAAACAAAATTCCATTATATAGTTTTGGTCCTTGATCGTGACATGGTGCATAGACTTATATCTATATTCACCAGTCCACTATCAGCCCAGCCATTCACCAATCTTAAGAACCAACTGTTAAAGACATTCAAATTATCCAAGCGAGAGCGAGAGTTGTGCCTTCTTGAGATGAAAGCCTTAGGAGATCGTACACCAAGTGTCTTCTTGGACAAATTGCTTGCATTGATGGAAGACCATAGGCCTTGTTTCTTGCTTGAAACTATCTTTCTGAGTGCAGTACCTTCACCAGTACGCTGGAAGATATAGATTTTAGGGATCCAGGTGCAGTAGGAAGGGCGGATGCCCTTTATTCCGTCCATCAGGCAGACAGTAGCATGATTGGGGAGGTTGAGATGTCACTGCCCAAACCTACTGTCGATGTCATGTCTGCATATGCCAGACACAGGAAAAAGCCTGCTACAAAACATAGGAGAAAGGTAGAATCTAAACGGGACAAGGATACTTTATGCTTTTACCACAGCCTTTCGGGGTAAATGTGGCAAAGTGCAATACAGGTTGCAGATGGTCGGGAAACCCTCCACCCGGTCACCAGGACTGGCAACGGTGGCTGGGTGTTCAACACGCTTACTTCATATTTGTGAAAGTCGGTCGAATGTACGATACTTAGTAGACACTGGGTCATCAATTAGTGTTATACCACCAACAGGTGCAGATAAACTAAAATAAGTACAAGCTATTGATATTGACTTAACAGCTGCGAATCGTTCACACATTCCTACATATGGCAGAAGGTCTCTTACTATTAGAGTAGGACAAAAACGATACAAATGGATTTTTGTGGTCACGCAAGTTATTAGGGCTATTGTTGGTGGTGATTTCCTCAGTGCTCATGGCCTTGTTGTTGATGTACAGCGGGCTCATCTGTTTGACATGTCTAAGTTCCACTCTACCAAATTAATTGAGAATGTGTCTTCAGAATCATATGTACGTGCTGTTTTTACTAAAGATTCACCATATGAGAAACTATTGTTAACATTTCTGGCTTTGGTGATGCCAACATTCAGTAGTGCTAAGATAAAACATGGAGTGGAACATTTCATTGAGACAACTGGAACCCGAGTAAAACACGCTCAGGCATGGCATTTAGCTCCAGATAAGCTGAAAATAGCCCAATAAGAATTTTCAAATCTTGAAAGAGCAGACACAACTAAACAACAACTTGAGGTCATACCATAACACAATAGGAGGGGACACCAACAAACATAGGGGACTTCAATTTCAATTCTTTTCAAGCAACCTTTTAGAAAAATGACATTACTAGTCATGGTACTAAAAAATAGGCTTACACATGCAACAGTAGCAAATGTTTTCTTACTGAAGCTCTATTATTCCCAGAATAGCATATGCCCTGACAAAATAAGCAAGGGAAAAGCAGGGTACACCACAGTTATTTGCAGAACCAGTGTAATCACCATGGAATATTAGATAACAAATATATACCTGCAACATGAACATATATTTCAAGTGGGAGTCCCCTTTTATTATTTCATTGACAAACTATTTCTTTCTGCCAGTGATACCATGAGTGAGTCGGGTCGGTGGCTGGCCAATTGGGCCAACCATTGATGATGATTCTGTGAGTTAGTTAAAGCATGTCGCATACAGTCCATGTTTCGCTATATTTGCTTCCATCTTCCAGATTTAATTGTTTAATTCACATACTCTGGACTTGTGATAATGTAGTGGAGGTAATATGGATCATAGATGAGTTAACGCAGATGCGCAGGTAGTTATGATTCAAGGTCCTGCGGGAAAGAGATACAGGCATTGGCCAATTATGACCTACTTAGCGGTGGGTTGGTTGTGAAAAGTCAGTTCAGCAGCGGGTGGATTGAGAGGAGTGGAGTGTGTCCTGATGTTAGGATGGATCCACTTCTTTAACTCACCACTCTCAATTGCCGCTAAGAATGCACAGCTATTTTAAACAGACTCTCAGATTCCCCATGTTCTTAATCCAATACACTCGGTGTTTCTGCTGCTTTTCTTGGGCTGCCACTCATGTAGCGGCTTTGTTAATAAGGAAGCACCTCAGGGCGGCACCAAGCACCAGAAATAGGTGAAATAACAATTATTGAGGCGTAATTATTCATGTTGCGGGTGGCTGCACATGTAACACTACCACCAAGTATCACTGAGCACTGCCTTCTGTTTGTCCGCTCACTGCGCTGCAGTAACTGATTACTCCAGAGATTGCTTACTACATATAGTGTTTACGACAGAGATTGCTTACTCCAGATATAAATACTCCAGATATTGCTTACTCCAGAGGGTACTTATTGCATACCTTGCTTACCACAGAGATTATCTAACAGACAGAGTGTTTACTCCAGAGAGTGTGTACCCCATATATTGCTTACTCCAGATATTGCTTAATCCAGAGCTTGCTTACTACAAATAATGCTTGCTACAGAGATTGATTACTAGGGAGATTGCTTACTCCCTATTTTACTCCCTACATCGATTGCTTACTACAGACACTGCTTACTCCGGAAATGCTTACTACATACATCGATTACTCCAGATATTGATTACTCCAGAGATGACTTACACCAGTAGTTGCATATTTCACAGATTGTTTACTACATGTATTACTCACTTCAGTGATTGCTTACTCCCTATTTTGCTTACCGGATATATTGCTTACTGTATATATTGCTTAGTACAGATATTGCTTTCCCCAGACGTTGCTTACTCCAGAGATTGCTTACTCCAGGGATTGTTTACCCCAAGCTTAATTTCTCCAGAGATTGCTTTCCCCAGACGTTGTTTACTCCTGAGATTGCTTATTGTATATATTGCTTACTGCAGATAGTGCTTACTACAGATATTGATTACTCCATATATTGTTTACTCCATATATTGTTTACTCCAGAGATTGCTTATTCCAGAGGTTGCTTACTCCAGAGGTTGCTTACCCCAGATAGTGCTTACCCCAGAAGCTACTTACTCCAGATATTGTTTCCTCCAGAGATTGCTTACTTCAGCATGTCTTTGGTAAAAAATAACCAGAAACAAGGTATTCTTGTCATTCTCGCTTACTTTAGTCTTAGTCTTAGTTTATTCTCTGAGGTGTATTGCTCCTGAACTGGCTCCAGGTTGAGTTGTTTATAATGGACAATGTCTAGAGGTACTGAGGTGAAACACCATACTATTCTAATTCTGACTTACTTTCGTCTTAGTTTGTATCGTATGCATGGTTTGTGGGGAATGTGTGTTGTGTATTGTGTATTGTATGCGTGGTCAGTGGTGTGTGTGGTGTATATGGCGTGTGTGGCACATGTAGTGTATGATGTATGTGTAGTGTGTGTGTAGTATTAAGGGTGCTAGTGGTATTAGTGTGTGTGATGTGTGTGGTATGTCTCCTGTATGTGTTTGCAGGTGTGTTGTGCCATGTGTGTATTGGGTGGGGGAATGGTGTGGAGGGTTTGTGAGCTATGTGTCATGCATAGGTGGCGTGTATTGTGTGGGGTGTGTGGTATATGTGGAGTGTGTGACATGTGTGTTGTTTAGTATGTGTATTGTGTGTGGTGTGTGGAGTGTGGTGTTTGTGGTATGGGTGGCACATGTATTGTATAGTATGTGTATTGTGTGTGGTGTTTGTGGTAACTGTGCTATGTGGGTTGTATAATGTGTGTATTGTGTATGGTGTGTGGTGCATTGTGTGCATGGTGTGTGGTGTATGTGGTATATGTGGTATGTGTGTGATGGGTGTGTTGTTTAGTATGTGTATTGTGAGTGATGTGTGTGCGGCGTGTGTGGTATGTGGGTTGTATAATGTGTGTAGTGTGTGTGTTGTATGTTGCACATGAGGTGTGGTGTGTGTCATATATGTGGTATCTGTGTGACATATGTGTTGTTTTCTTATGTGTAGTTTGTGTGGTGTGTGGTGGTTGTGGTATGTGTGGTATGTGGGTTGCATAATGTGTGTGGTGTGTGGTGTATGGTGTACATGATGTGTGCTATGTGTGGTGCATGTGGTATGTGTGTAACCCATGTTTACTATGTGTATTGTGTGTTCTGTGTGTGGTATGTGTGGTATGTGTGTTGTGTATGGGGTGTAATGTGTGCGATGTGTGGTGTATGGTATGCATGGTGTGTGGTGTGTGATACATATGCTGTGTAGTGTATTGTGTGTGGTGTTTGTGTTATGTGTGCTTACTAGGTGTATTGTGTTTGGTGTGTGGTGTGCATGGTGTGTGGCATGTGTGTTACCTGTATTGTGTAGTGTATTGTGTGTGGTGTGTGTGTTATGTGTGTTTAGTATGTGTATGTTGTGTGGTGTGTGGTGTGCATGATGTGTGACATGTGTGTTACCTGTATTGTGTAGTGTATTGTGTGTGGTGTTTGTGTTATGTGTGTTTAGTATGTGTATTGTGTGTGGTGCATGGTGTGTGGCATGTGTGGTACCTGTATTGTGTAGTGTAGTGTGTGTGGTGTTTGTGTTATGTGTGTTTAGTATGTGTAGTGTGTGTGGTGCATGGTGTGTGGCATGTGTGTTACCTGTATTGTGTAGTGTATTGTGTGTGGTGTGTGTTATGTGTGTTTAGTATGTGTATTGTGTGTGGTGTACATGGTGTGTGGTGTGTGTGTTACCTGTATTGTGTAGTGTAGTGTGTGTGGAGTGTTTACTCATACCGCTGTTGATAATGCTGGTAGCTATAACGCTGAGAGATCCAAACCACACTTGTTTAAACATAATTTAATATCTCTCTCTCCATTAACTTTAATATTCTCCTGAGTGTGGCTTATT
Organism: Branchipolynoe longqiensis; assembly: GCA_030323885.1. NCBI lineage: Eukaryota > Metazoa > Annelida > Polychaeta > Phyllodocida > Polynoidae > Branchipolynoe > Branchipolynoe longqiensis. Next base: position 4,815,828 of record CM059196.1, read on the forward strand.
AGTGGTCGCACTTCCCGGACGCAATCCGAGAGATGTGTTTCTTTCCAGAGACCTAGCTGACTGCGCGTTTTGGATAACACCACAATACCCCCCTCCTCACAAACCACTTCCCTCAGCAGGCATTCACCAATCCACCAGCAAATTGGGAATCCCTGCCTCCTTCACAAATTACGAATACTGAATTTATCTTAGAAGAACAAGAGATATAAGCAAAAAACCAACGAACATCTGCGAAGATGGTTGATTCCTTTATATTTAATGCACGGTACCATTTGAAGAGTTCAGGTGCGAATCCCCGTAAACATCAATACACAAATGTAGTTTAAATAACAGATTTTTACCTGGAAATAAATTAAATTTTCACTAATTACACTTTTCTAATGATCATATGATATTTTAATTTTTTTTACTAAAGTGCATTTTATTCATTGAATAATATCTCTTGTCAGCGCCAGAGCACTGGTCTTCCAGCCATACAGTACAATTCCTTAATACATAAATGAAACTACTATCAGTTGTAATAGCGACTGTATGCAAATCCTGTTTGATACTCAAAGTATTATACATTTAATAAATGAAGTATCAGCTGTAGTAGTAACTGGGTACAATTCCAGTCCAATAAAGTATCATGCATTCAGTAAATATGTATTGCATGGTCTTAGAATTGTCTTTGAACACTTTTTTCCTTCTTTCCTTTTTTGGAGAGAAATATATCAAAATATATATACCTATTTTCAAATACATGCCCACTATATATGCAAATCAGTGGATCTAATCACAATTAATATGCTGGTATCTAGTAAATACCTCCACTGATTTGCCCATAAATGTAAGTCATTATATACTGAAGGATATGGTATGATGGTGACAGGAACACTGGATGTCAATGTGTATGATGTTAATTTTTGCAATACTATTTGAGTCATTTAATTAGTAATTGTTAGTTCTTTGTATTGATTGTGGAGCAATGAACACAGAAATAGGATTTTTTTTAAACCCAACTATTTGAATGTTTGATTCCAATGTTTGTCTACATTTTTGGATTGGCGTTCACAGGGTTTTGCGCCTGAACTCTTCACTTGGAAATCCTCTCGTGATGTCACATAAACGCACAGCTTCAGCTAACATACCAATCCCAAGTACAGAACCTTACTCGACTGCAAAACAATGCAAGGTTTTGTTAGTATAATTATTAGCTTCCTTAGTGTGGTGATTTGTTGGAGTTTTATGTCCTGAAAACATCTAAGGTCATATCACGATGGGGCATGACCTTGTGACATCGCGCACACATGATGACTTTATAGTGCTGCCACACTGGGAAAACCAGGCCACCAGTCCGATGACCCAATATCACACTCAGTCACATTATCATGACACCAACCAAGCCAGTCCTTATCCTAATAATGCCGAGTGCCAGGCTAGGTAGCGACAAGTATCAATTTAGTAAGTTATTGATTTAACTCGACCGGCATTCCAACGACAGACCTTCCACACTGGAAACATGCACTCCACTGATTCAGCCACCGAATCTGGTCGTTCTTATCGCATCTCACCGCAGAAACAAGCGGCAACGCGCAAATGCAGTTGTGGAATTAAGGTGTTTTGCACAATCGGACACTTCATGCAGGTGAGCTGTATTTGAATGTTCAGCTGCTGGTCTTGATGCCAATGAAACTAAGTATCGGTGTATAAAATATTAATTCATTAAGGCAGGTAAGAAACCTAACAAGGTGGCTGATTGCGTGGAACATTCGCCGCTCGGGCCATGTTGAACCAAAGACTTACTAAATTGTACTTTGTCTGATTGTTGGTGAGGGCCTGGTCACATACGCGTTAGTCGACGTAGTTGAACGCAATGGAGTTCTAACGTAGTTGAACGTACTTGAATGTAGTTGAACGGAGTTGAATGGAGTGGAAAAGAGTTGAACAGAGTGGAACGGAGTTGAACATACCGGACAAGTATGGATGCTGGTACGTTCAACTACATTCAACTACGTTCAACTACATTCAACTATGTTCAACTACGTTCAACTACGTTCAACTACGTTCAACTACGTTCAACTACGTTCAACTACACTACTTTCAACTACGTCTACTATCGTGTATGTGATCGGGCCTTGTACCCCTGTCACACTACAACGTTTCTTTCCAACGCGCGGCGACGTGTGTCCTTTTTTGGCGAAACGTCGGGAAACGTCAGGAAACGTTAGAGGGATGTTATGGGAACTTCGCTACACGTCGGTACACTATCCTGGACGTCGCAAGTCGCTGGGGGACGTCGGGGAGCGTAGGAGGTCGCTAGATGTTTTTAGCATGTAAAAAAAAACCAACGACTGGCAGCGCGCCCAAATTTATGGGTAAGGACGTTAGGAGGATGTTAGGCGGATGTCGACACACGTTACAAGCATGTTGGAGGGACGTTGCTCACACGTTGCTGGGTGTGTGTCTCTGTGTGTGTCTCTGTGTGTGTCTCTGTGTGTGTCTCTGTGTCTGTGTGTGTATGTCTCTGTGTATCTGTGTCTGTGTGTGTCTCTGTGTCTCTGTGTGTCTGTGTGTGTCTATGTCTGTGTCTCTGTCTGTGTCTCTGTGTGTGTGTCTCTGTATGTGTCTCTGTCTCTGTGTCTCTGTGTCTCTGTGTCTGTCTCTGTATGTGCCTCTGTATGTGTCTCTGTATGTGTCTCTGTCTGTGTCTCTGTGTCTGTGACTCTGTCTGTGTCTATGTGTCTGTCTCTGTATGTGTCTCTGTCTGTGTCTCTGTATGTGTCTCTGTGTCTGTGTCTCTGTCTGTGTCTCTGTTCTGTGTCTCTGCCTGTGTCTCAGCCTGTGTCTCTGTCTGTGTCTCCGTCTGACTGTGTCTGTGTATCTCTGTGTGTGTCTATGTGTCTCTGTGTGTGTCTGTGTGTGTGTGTCTCTGTGTCTCAGAGAGAGAGAGACAGAGGCACAGACACAGACACAGACAGACACTGACACAAACAGACGGAGACTCAGACAGAGACAGAGACAGAGACAGAGACACAGACACAGACACAGACACAGACACAGACACAGACACAGACACAGACACAGAGAGAACGCGCCGATATACGTTACCACAACGTTGGCCATGCGCTAATAACACGCTACTGACACGCTGTGCCAACGTCCACTTTCCCCATATTTCCCCTAAAAGTTTAACGTTTCTCGATGCTTTAATTTGATTTTCAACGCTGACGGGTCGCTAGTGAGAAACATCGTAGTGTGACAGGGCCATTAACGTTACTGGGATAGGGCCTTATGAAATTAACCCCATTTTAAAAGACTTACAATCTTAGGGCTACAAGCATAGCAGTCTGCATAGGCAAGTACATGTGGATAGGTTGCCTGCATCTGGGAGCCTAGATAGCGTAATTATTAAGATGCTCGTCCTGGAATGGCAGCACTGTGGGTTCGAGTCTCGCGCTCTCGGCACATTCTTCCCGTTGTTTGCACCAACCTCATGAAAATATGGCTACCAGACGAGATGGCCGAATGAGTTCAGCGTCCGTCTCAAGTTTTGGTTGTTCATGGGATTCAAACCCAGACGTTCAAACGCTAGTCGAGTCAAACCCATTACTTAAAAATTGATACTTGTCGCTTCCTAGCCAGGCAATCGGTATAATTGGGACATACCAATGACTAGTTGGTTCAGTGTCAGGATAATGTGACTGAGTGGTATATCAGGTCATGGTGTTGGTGGCCTAGTCTCCCAGTCGAGCCGCACTATAATTTTGCCATGAGTGTGCACTGTCCCAAGTCCGTACCCATCCTGATATGACAGTAGATGTTGCCAGGACGTAAAACTCCAACAACCAACCAACAACCAATACGTTGGTAATTCTGGTGGAACGAATATTTCCATGGACAATCCCATTTACAAAAAAAAGGATCTCATTAATAATAAACTAGATCACGGTTCCGACTGCGCATGCGCTGAAAACGGCCTTGGGAGCAAAGCAAATGCGTACTGCCATTGAGTTTGCCGATACGAGCAGTGAAAAACGTTAGTTTTATTCAAAATTAATAGAAATCCAAAACCCTAACCATATCAATTTAATATAATCTTTTTGTTAAACATGTTTTCTGTATGTGTTCCAAGCGGTTTGTCTCTAGCTGGTGTGATTTTATAAATATGTTACTTTTTCTGTATGGAGATTGCTCACTGCCATTGACAATGCATTGAGTACTCTGGCTATGGCTCTAACACTAGTTTGAATGCCTAGATCTTTCTAAATCTAAATGCACATGGCATAAGATCTGCTGATTATATTGATGTAAATGCAATGCTGGATAAAAGATTAATATCTTAATTTATTATATATATTTTTTTAGTTAGTATACTATGTTTCAAGCAAAAGCTGAGATGATCTGAAACTAGCACATTTGATAGCTGCACCCAGTGTATTAGCATGTGTCATGTGCTTTTGGGGGGTATGTTTTGCTCTGATGCATCCCACATTGCACCGCGCCGCTGGAACCGTGATGTAGTCTATTCAGTTTCCATAAAAGAGAACTTGGAGCTTGGAAGTGGACTCCTGTTTCTGTACTTTGTTTGTGTGTGTGTGTGGGGGGGGGGGGGGGGGGGGGGGGGGGGGGGGGGGGGGGGGGGGGGGGGGGGGGGGGGGGGGGGGGGGGGGGGGGGGGGGTAGAGGGCTGGGCTTTGAACTGGGGGGCTAGTTGCGAGTGTATGATTAGCATAGATATCCTCTTATCTTTGTGTCACGGGGTATCAGTGCTAAAACAGATGATAAAGGGGCTTGTGTTGGTATTGAATCCGAGGCTTCCAACCTGATAGTGAACACCTCTGTTGTTCCATATCACTTTATGAATCACACATAAACACACACATATATATATATATATATATATATATATATATATATATATATATATATATATATATATATTTTAAAAGTTCATGCGCCGTAAACCCCAATTAAAAAATGTAGGATAAATACAAGATTTTTAGACGGAAACAATTGTAATTATCTCTAATTCCACTTTTCATGATTATGGACCAATGACCAATAAAGAACACGTCACACCTACCCGGACGAGCCCCATATTTTTAGCTGGACCACACCCCCGGTCTGTCCCGGACAAGCCCAGGAGAAAAACCTCTATTTTGGTAGTTTTTGGGCTCAATGTCACACCTACCCGGATGAGCCATAGATCAGAGGCCGATTCGCCCCAGACTGAGCCGGACCACCGTCCCACTACCCAGTGTATCCAGGGAGTAGTCCCGGATCAGTCCCGGACAACCCCGGACAACCCCGGATCGACCCCAGACAACCTTGGATCGACCCCGGACCATCCATGGACTCCCTGGTGTATCCACGGATTATCCCTTGACTGGGCTGGAGACCCCTGGACAACCCCGGACGAGCCCCGGACCATCCACGGACAGCCAGGACGATCCCCGGTGCACCCCCGGTTCACCCCCGGTTCACTCCTGGACTGCCCGGACGACCCCCGGATTACTCCCGTATAGCCTGGAGTATAAAAGCTGCAAGCAATGAATTAAGTGGACTTGCTCCTGCTATATATATATATACAAAACCGGGGCACATCCTGGACTGATCCGTGGTAAACCGGGCTATCCGTTGCGATCCATGGTTAATCCGTGCTCATCCGGCTTGTCCGGGTCTTATCCAGGCAGTTTGGGAGTGGTGCATGGCTCTGTTGGAGCTAGTCTGGGCCAGTCCGCCTCTGGTCCGGGTTAAACCGTGGGTAAAGCGTGGCTCATCCGGTTTCAAACACACCTGGACTGCCCCAAACTGCTCCGGACTGCCGGCATGGACTACCCGGATGAGTCACAGATTACACCCAGATGATGCCGGATCGAGCCAGGATTGCATTATTCCCCGGATCGCCCCGGATGTTTTACACATTTTAAAACATCCGGGGCTGACCCCGGATGAGGCCGGACCAGCCAAGGATCAACAAGGATCACCAAGGATCACCAAGGACCACCAAGGATCACCAAGGATCACCAAGGATCACCAAGGACCACCAAGGACCAGCGACGGATATATAGCTACATGGTGGCCATGTGCACATTTTCACATTTCCACTTTAAAACACTTTTTGGATATATTATTTGGATATAATTTGTAGGATATATAAAAGACATGTAGCATTGCTGTTATAACTAATACACAGAGGCAACAATAATTATTTGACTTGCTAGACCCCCCCACGCCCCCCCCCCCCCAACATTAAAACAAGCTTATTCATTAGCGATGCAACATAGAAACCAAATATATGCCACACAATTTCTGAAAACGACCGATATACATAATGTATAAGTTATTATGCGAGTATAAAAAAAGAACTAGGAACCCTGTTCCTACAAATGAATGCACTATGCTATCACACATCCTTCCCCTATTCACAATACACGCTGAACAATATATCCCTGGCGCCCCCTGTTGAGAGTTTCCCGCACTAAGACACACCAGCCGCCCACTGCGACTGCGCACTGCGGTTTATATTTTCGCGGGAAAACCAGCTGTGTGTTTTGCACAAGGGAAGCAGACAATATTTCTGCGAAGCGCTCACAGCTGGCTGTGCCATCTTTGATCCAGGCGGGGCTGCGCTTCCTTATATGGCACGCGAATCAGTGACCACTGATGACACTGATTTGTGTTGCCACATATGCGTAATAAGTGCATCAATATCTAATGGCCCTGTCACACTACGATGTAACAACGTCAACATAGGGAGAACGTGAAGAACGTTGAACTTATCGGCGTAGTATGCAAATTTGGGCACAAGTTGAAGATGGATGCAGTGTAGTGGTCGAGAGCATAACGTCGGTAAAGCATAGTGATACCGTCATTCAACGAGAGAGGTCAACGTAATGACGCTCATGGAACGTTATGAACGTCATTCCATCGCCAGAAGAACGTTATGTGACGTTAGCTATGTCATGAGACGTTGAACGTATGTTGAATGCACGTTCTCCTGACGTTCTCCTGACATTCTCCTGACGCTCTCCTGACGTTCTCCTGACGTTCTCCTGACGTTCTCCTGACGTTCTCCTGACGTTCTCCTGATGTTCTCCTGACGTTCTCCTGACTTTCCCATTACTCTGCATGTACGTTTCCACCGGCTTTAATGTGGGTGAACGAGTGGAATGTAGTGAGGAACGTTTGCCTAACGTCCGTTTAACGTCATTGACATTCACTGAACGTGAACAGAACGTATGGCGAACGTAAACCCTTACTTTCGAGCTACGTCAACATTTTTTAACATGTCCAAAACCTCGCCGTAACTCGATGTAACACAACGTAATGTGACGCAGCTCGACATCAGTCTAACGTCATTATGATGTCATCATAACGTAATCCAACGTACATCAACGTAATGACGAAATATCACCACGTT
>CM059196.1:4823731-4848610 GCA_030323885.1 Branchipolynoe longqiensis
GGTCGGGTGAGGTGGGGTTGAGATGGGGGTGAGGTGGGGTGAGGTGGGGAGAGGTGGGGCTGAGGTCTGGGTGAGTTGGAGGTGAGGTGGGGGTGAGGTGGGGTGAGGTGGGTGTGAGGTGGGGGTGAGTTGGGGGTATGGTTGATTGAGGTGGGGTGGGGATGATTGTCCACTGGTCGACTAAATCAGGACCTACAGTATCCAATACACAGACCATTAACAACAACCCAATAGGCGGAGGTGTGTCAGGAACTCCTAGCCGTTCCCACTCCTTCCACCCCCCGGGATTAAGCCTCAACTGGAGACATTTGTTGTCTGCTCGGACTAAATGTCGTCTGCTCGGCCTAAATGTCGTCTGCTTCAAAGAAAACTCACAATTTTGGGATTGAATTTTGTTTGTCCACCAAGAGTAATTTCACTTGTGACTACAGGGGCAAAAGTATTATTTGACGTCTTTTTTTATTGAGTAGAGACGCATATTGCACTAGGGTTGTACCCTTGTCATGGAAATGAATGTATTTTTGTTTTTGCATGGCAATATTTTCCATCCGGTTTGATTATGGTGAATAAACCTTGTTTTATTTAATGATGCATCTAGAGTGCATTGATATTTATCATTGGCTATTGGATGTAAAAAATATGTTCATTCTGACATACTTCATTGGAGGAAACCTGTTGCTGCCACATAGGTTACTCTTTCCGATAAGCAGCAAGGGGTCTTTTATATGCAGTTTCCCACAGACGGGACCGATTGTGGTGAATGTTGGGTACAAATTTAGCTGTCAAAAACGAATTGCACATATCAGAGACATATTGCGTGAACAACATCAGATTAGGTGAACAGCCATCTTCATTACATCACTAACTAAATATATGTATAGTAAAACCTCTCTAAATCGACGTTAAATGATCCATTTAGGGAGCTGGTCGGTTTATGGAGTTGTTCTATATTACTTAAATGTCATTGTATAGGCTATAGTTTGGGACCCAAATAAAGAGATCGACATAGGTGAGTGGTCGATCTGTGGAGGAGGTCGGTTAGAGAGGTTGTACTGTACTCATATAATGCTTATGCAGCACATATATATGTGTTATACACTTACATGTGTATATATATACAGTAAACCCTCTGTAACCGATCACCTCATACACACATCCACAGATCCAGTACTTCCCTATACCGATCGCTTTGTTTGGGTCCCAAATGATCGCCCAAACAATACCATTGTAACGATAAAAAAACTCCCTAAACCAACCCCACCTTCAGAAATGGACCATTTAAAGCCAGTTCCATGTTCGCTCGATTTAGAACAGTTTCACTGTATATAGTTGCACCATTGTCACACAGCCAACACAAAGAAAGCTGACACAATTGACACCCCACCCCACACAGACCCACGCAGTACCCACACACTCACCGCGCACCCGGAGGTCACTGAGTCAACTGCGGCGCATGTCCTCGTTTCCGGTCACCGCCTTCCCAGGCTCCCCGGCGGCTGACCAGGGCGCGTGCTACAAACAAACCGCGTCACCAACGTGTCGCCAACGTATCACCAACGTGTCACGAACGTGTTACCAACGTATCGACAGCGTGTCACCAACGTCTTGCAATGAATTACCAGCGTGTCAGAACGTGTCACCAACGTCTTGCAATGTGTCGCCAAAGTGTCGCCAACCTGTCGTCAACATGTCGCCAATGTGTTACCAATGTGCTGTCAATGTGTTACCAATGTGCTGTCAATGTGTTACCAATGTGCTGTCAATGTGTTACCAATGTGCTGTCAATGTGTAGCCAACGTATCGCCAACCTGTTGATTGTGGTGAATAAAGCTTGTTTTATGCAATTACAAGCCTAAAGCACATTGCGCAGCATAGCCAAAATGTCACCAACCTACCAACAATATTTTGCCAATGTGTGCCATATGTCCCGGCAGTGTGTCACCAACGTGTTTCCAAGATGTCACCAACATGTTAACAACGTATTGCCAACACGTTTTGCCAAACCGGTCGCCCATGTGTCACCAACCTGTCCCCAGTATCTCAACAACTCATCGTGCAATCATTAGCACCTTTCCCACACACACACACACCACTCCATGTGTATGTCCAGATGGGATGCGGTGTCCCGATCCTAAGACCACTGGTTGCTTCCCGTGCGGAAGGTCAGGAGTTCAAAAACCCAGCCGAGTCAAAGCAATGACTTATAGAACTGATACCCTCATTACCTAGCCTGATGCTCGACATTACTAGGATAGCCCAAAGATTGGTTAGCTCAATATCAGGATAATGTGATTGAGAGGATATCGGGTCAAGGTGCCGGCGGCCTAGTCTCCTACTAGGGCAGCACTATAAAATTACCATGAGTGCGCAAGTTGGTACCCATCGTGATATAGCCTTTGGTGGTTGTTAAGGCCCTGTCACACTACGACGTTTCTCACCAACGCGCTTCGACGCGCTTTGACGGGTTGGGTTTTTGTTCAACACGTCGGTACACGTCCGGCACGTTACCGGCGCGTTACCGGCGCGTCGGTACATAGCAACGCGTGAATGGACACGTCGGCGCGCGTCGGCGCACGTCGCGGCGCGTCGAGGTTTTGTGCATGCACAAAACTTTGGACGCGCGGCGACGCGCGCCAACTGGTTGGAGGGCGCGTTACGGACGCGTTAGCAACACGTCGACACGCGTTGGCGGCGCGCCGGCGGAACGCTGGCAGGACGTTGATCAACATTGGTTAACGTTGGCTTTTTTTCCCCCAAAATGGGAGCGTTCTGTCGGCGCGTCGGGAACGTCCCATCGACGTGTTGTGGGCATGCCATTGGCGTTGCTCCAGCGTTTCTCGGCGCGTTGAACGTGTTGCTGGCGCGCCTGGATGCATTGGCCGCGCGCTGTGGACGCGCTGCGGGCGCGTCCTAACGTGTTGCTGGCGCATATGTACGGGTTCACGTAATACTAACACGATACCAACGCGCTGCCTCCATGCCGTAAACGCGCCGACAGCGCGCCAACAGCGTGCCGACAACACGTCAATAACACGCTACTAACGCGCCAATAACGCGCCAATAACGCGCCAATAACGCCCAATAACGCGCCAATAACGCGCCTCCAACCCGCCACTAACACGCTGCGCCACGTCAAACTTTCTCCCAAAGCGCCGAAGAGTTGACCGCGTGCCGACGGGTTGCAAATATTTTGCGCGTTGCCGGCGCGCCGGCGGAAACGTCGTAGTGTGACAGGGCCTTTACGTGCTGGGAACATCAAAGGTCATATCACATATGATCCTAGATGTTGCTAGAATGTAAAACCAAAACCGAAGCAAATAAACCATTTCAGTGTCCAAGCTGTAAACGTACAAGTGACTGCTATTTCTCTTGTATACACTTAACTGTGTGTGGGCCATTGGTTGGATGTGGACAGCGAGCTGTATGCAAGCCCCTCCCACCGACCCCCCCCCCCCCCCCACCCTCGACCCCCGCCTCGGCAGTGTGGCCGTGTTTGTAGAATGTCATCATCCTGCTCTCAGACCGGGGAGCCACCTACCATCTCCACGGGAGGCAAGGAACCAGGAGCGGGGAGCGAGGGTGAGCCGGGGAGGGAGTGTGCGTAGTTCCACTGTCGGCCGCTCCCTGTTATGCGTGCTGGGCGTATTGCCAGTGTCGGCCACACTCTGCTGTGTGGCGCGTTGTGTAGTTCCAGTGTCGGCCGTCCACTGCTGTGTTGCGCTACGTGTCGGGAGGTGGTGTAGTTCCAGCGTCGGCCGCTCCCTGCTGTGTGGCGCTCTGTGGAGTTCCAGTGTCGGTCACACTCTGCTGTGTGGTGCTGTGTGTAGTTCCTGTCTCGGCCGCTCCCTGCTGTGTGGTGCTGTTTGTAAGGAGGGAGTGCAGTTCCATTGTCGGCCGTTCCCTGTTGTGTGGCGCTCGTGTTTAGGGAAGGGGCATAGTTCCTGTGTTGGTCGTTCCCTGTTGTGTGGCGCTGTGTGTAGGGAGGAGGCATAGTTCCTGTGTTGGCCGTTCCCTGCTGTGTGGCGCTGTGGGTAGGGAGGGGGCATAGTTCCTGTGTTGGCCGTTCCCTGCTGTATTACGCTGTGTCGTAGGGAGGGGGCATAGTTCCAGTGCCAGCCGTTCCCTGCTGTATGGCGCTGTGTGTAGTTCCTGTGTTGGCCACACTCTTTTGTGTGCCGCTGCGTCTTGGGATCACCCATGGTGACTGCGAGACACTTCTGGCCATTGCCCTGATAAAAGCCTAAGTTTCATTCAGTGATCAATACGCAAAAGGACCAGCATTATGCTAGGATACCCTGTATATGGTATGCAATATCTGGTATGCAATATGTGGTGTGCGATATATGGTGTGCGATATGTGGTGTGCAATATATGGTATACGCTATATGAACTTCACATCAAATGGAAAGCATGTAAATACGATAGCTTCCATTTCATGTCCGACTGTGAATGCGATTTGTGTAGACGATAAACTGGATCGCTCCAGGAGAGCGGTTGTTGTGAATGCAAACCTAGTGAACAATTTCCAAAACAAGCAGTGAAAAGTGTATGCATACCTCATAAACATTAGAATTTACATTTGCATCCCACATACCGCATATCGCATACCGCATATCGTATACTGGATGCTGCATACCGCATACCGCATACTGCATATCGCATACCGCATACACCATACCGCATACCGCATACCGCATACCGTATGATGCATACCGCATACCGCATCCCGCATACCACATACCGCATACCGCATACCGCATACCACATACCGCATACCACATACCGCATATCGTATACCGCATACCACATGCCACATATGACATGCCGCATACCACATGCCACATACCACATATTGCATACACCACACCACATGCGGCATACCACATGCCACATGCTGCAAGCCGCATGCCACATGATGCATACCACCTACCGCACACCGCATACCGCATACCGCATACCGCATATATGGGATCCAACTTTAAGTGAGAGTCATAGGGGTGTTAATTAATTTGAAATATACAAACAAAACAATACTTCTGTTAAGAACCAAATGTATATTACAAATATATTTCTTTAAAATAAAATGGAGATGGTGAATGAGATTTAGTCAAATATATACAAAAAGTACTAACAGTCTGCAGTGCCCCTCTCAGGCAGGGAGGAGGGAGACCGGTAGGTGTGGATACGCGGATTGCATCAGGTAGCCTAGATAGCCTAATGATTAGGGTGCTAGCCTTGGAATATCAAGAAGTTCTCTGCCAATTTGGATTTCCACCGCTGTGTATAACTTACAGCGTCATCAAAGGCCAGTTGCTCTCATACCATGTCTATGTGGTGTGAGAGGTTAAAAATCCCTTGGGTCGGTAAAAGTGTAGGCTCAGGCTTTCTATCGACCAGCAGTGGAGTGGGGAAGACCAGTCTTCTGTGACTGGGATTTCCCCTGCTTGGGACAACTAATGTACCAACAAAAAGAAAAAAAAGAGAGACACATAAGTGTTCACACTTCCTGTCTACCATTCGCTATATCACTATAAGTGTGGGATTACAATCCTAGGCTAGGTGTAATATTTACAATTTGCATCACCCTTCACAACACTGGTGCCCTGACCAGGATCCTGGGGAAGCCATGCGCTGTATGTTGACAACTGGTTGAATGACCCTGATGTGTGTATGTGTATATATATATGTATGTGTATATATATATGTATGTGTATGTATATATATGTATGTGTATATATATATGTGTGTATGTTTATATGTAGGTGTTATGGTATATTTGTATGGGGATATATATATGTATGTGTATATATATTGTATGTGTATATATTATATATATATTGGTATGTGTATATGATATATTATGTATGTGTATATATATATATATGTTGTGTATGTATATAATGTATGTTATATTATATGTATGTGTATATATAATATGTATGAATATATATTATGTATGTGGATTTATATGTGTGCATGTAATTTATATATATATGTATGTATATATATATGTATGTTGTTATACATTATGTATATGTATTTGTATGTCTCTGTATATATGTATGTATGGGTATATATATATGTATGTGTATTATATGTATGTGTATATATATATATATGGTATGTGTTATTATATGTATGGGGTATATATTATATGTATGTATATATATATAAATATATGTATGTGTATATATATGATGTAAGTGTATATATATCTCTGTATGTGTATATATATATGTTGTGTATATTATATATATGTGTATATATATATTTGTATGTGTATATATTTTTATATATATATATGTATGTGTAGATATATATGTATGTGTATATATATATTATATGTATTGTGTATATATATATTATGTATGTGTATATTATATGTCTGTATATATATATATGTATGCATATGATATATATATGTAATGTGTATATATATATGTATGTGTATATATATATATGTATGTGTTATATATATATATATATATGTATGTGGATATATTTTGTTATGTGTATATAATATGTATGTGTATATATATATATGTATGTATATATATATCTATGTATGTATATATATATATATATATGTGTATATATATATATATGTATGTGTATATATATATGTATGTGTATATATATATATGTATGTGTATATATATATGTATGTGTATATATATATGTATGTGTATATATATATATGTATGTGTATGTATGTAATTATAAGCATTACATACCTTGTATATATAAACCATTTAAAAAATGTGTTATTCCGCAGGGACCTGCGTCAATAGTAGAACACGCCACCTACCGTAAACACCTAGGCCTGACTCACGTGACCTCAGCTGAGTGCCTGTCACGACCACCAGGGGGAGCTCCGACAATGGCATACAGCGCTGCATGTGTGTTATATAAGTGAATGGCTAAATGCGGAGCCAATCAATGGCAGCTCGCCACAGCCACATGAGGAAAGCGAAAACAAGTCCAATACCCAGCGTCCCATACCCAGCATCCCATTGCCAGCGTCCCATATCCAGTGTCCCGTCTCCAGTGTCCCATACCCAGCATTCCATACCAACCATCCCATACCTAGCATCCTATTTCCAGCATCCCATTTCCAGCATCCCATTTCCAGCTTCCCGTCTCCAGCATCATATAACACTATAAAAGTCGCCATGAGTACGCACTGTCACAAGTGGGTACCCGTCCTGATATAACCTTAGATGTTGTTAGGACATAAAACAACAAACAAACAAAACTCAAACGTCGATAATACGGAGGTTTAAAGAGGCAGATTGTGAGATTTGTTTGTTAATGTGACATGGATCCTTTAATTCACAGATATTTAGCCGCGCATCCGAAGATATTTTCTTGCTATTGTTTTAGTAAGATTGCGATGGTTTTAATATTGTATTTACATGTATGTGGCTGAAATAAAACCCATCATTCCTCCATCGCCTACTCCATCACTCCCTTACCCTCACCCATACCCTCACTTCCTACCCTCACCCCATACCCTCACCCCATACCCTCACTCCCTACCCTCACGTCCTACCCTCACTCCCCTACACTCACCCCCTATCCTCACGTCCTACCCTCACTCCACTACCCTCACAGCCTACACTCACACCCTTACCCTCATCCATACCTTCACTGCCTACCCTCACCCCATACCCTCACACCATACCCTCACTTCCTACCCACACTCCCTACCCTCACTTCCTACCCTCACTTCATTACCCTCACCCATACCCTCAATACCTACCCTCACTCACTACCCTCACTCCCTACCCTCACTCCCCTACACTCACTCCCCTGCCCTCACTCCCATACCCTCCCCCACTACTCACCCTCCCTTACCATCACTCCCTACACTCACTCCCTACCCTGACTCCCTACCCTCACTCGCTACCCTCACTCCCTACACTCACTCCCTACACTCACTATATACCCTCACTCCCTACCCTCACTCCCTACCCTCACTCCCTGCCCTCACTGCCTACACTCACTCCCTACCCTCACTCCCTACCCTCACTCCCTACCCTCACTCCCTACACTCACTCCCTACACTCACTATCTACCCTCACTCCCTACCCTCACTCCCTGCCCTCACTGCCTACACTCACTTCCTACCCTCACTCCCTACTCTCACTCTCCGACACTCACTCCCCTACACTCACTCCCTACCCTCACTGCGTACCCTCACTCCCCTACCCTCACTCCCCTACACTCACTCCCTACCCTCACTCCCGACCCTCACTCCCCTACACTCACTCCCCTGCCCTCACTCCCCTACCCTCACTGCCTACACTCACTCCCTACCCTCACTGCCCTACCCTCACAGGCCACCCTCGCCCCCTACCATCATTACCTCCCCTCACTCCCTACCCTCACTCCCTCCCTCACTCCCCTACCCTCAGCCCCTACCCTCACTCCCCTACTAGGTCATATCAGTATGGGTACCCACTTTTGACAGTGCGCACTCTTGGTGACTTTATAGTGCTGCCCCACTGGGAGACCATGCCACCAGTACCATGACCTAATATCCCACTGAGTCACATCATCATGATGCTGAGCCAACCAGTCCTTGCCCTATTCTAATAATGCCGGGCACCTGGCAAAGAAGCAACAAAGTATCAATGTTTAACTCATTGGTCTGACTCGACCTGGGTTCAAACCGGTGCCCACAATCTACCAAAATGGGACTCGGATGCTCAACTCATACGGTCATCCCGTCTGGTTTCACAGTTATGAGTGATGTCGATGCGGTTGTTAGACACTTAGACAGTCGGCTTCACTCTGACGCCGTCTGAAACTACCCAGAAGCCCCTAACCGGAAACACTTCGGTATAACTGGATGTGCCCCCACACCCACCAACCCACCGCCCCACCAGCGGAGGGAGCCGACGCACAGAGCCGCCGTCCGCGTCTATTTGCGTCAACTTCCGGTTTACTTCTGCCTCGCAGCGACTGTGGCGCCCCCGCGCTGCTTTGTGTGGAACTAGCACTTCGTAATGCGCGCTGTGTGGATATGTGGGTGGTGGGTGGGGGTGTGGGGTGCGGGGGTTGCGGTCGCGGGTCGCTCAGCTGTGTGAATATTGAAGGATCTTCATTTGATATATTCACAAGCGCTGATGTTGATACACCATGAGTCCCTGCGTTCGGTTTGATATATATCCCAGAAGCGACATTATTTTTCATATGGACCTTTCACGCATAAATTATAACTGATTAGCATTTCAACCAATCAGCGAAGCACGAACATGTGACCTTTGAATCCATTACTTTGTTTTGCAAAGACGTACACTGCGGACACAGTTCATGGCTTTTGGAATCACCCCAACAGCTGGGGGGAGGGGCACCACCAATGCGCCAAGGAGGAATATATGTTCCCCTTGCATTTATACTTGTATAATGCGTTATGCATCACATACTTGCTTACATATTATGTATAATGTATAAGCGATATATTATATATTACATATATTAAATATATATTTGTATCCTCCGGTGCGACTGACACTGGTCTGCATCTGGTGGAGGCGAGGATGGAAGATGGAGATACCGGTACAGTGTTGGTCTTACGGAGTATAACAAATAATAATAATAATCATAATAATTAACCCTTATGGATTGTTATACTCGCATAATTCGTTATACATCACATATTGTTTATACAGAGCACATACTTTATGTAGTCATACCAGCTTCCTTACCGTAGTGATAGTTGAAAGGAAATAAAGTATGCTAAAACATATCAAATATGAGTATATAGACACAAACTAGTACATGTATTGTAAAGCCGTGGTTGGGTTTCTAAAGGTACCAGTGTGTAACATTTACTAAAGTTTATAAATCACCCCCCACTTCCACATCCGTCCTGATATGACCTTAGATGTTGCTAGGACGTAAAACAACAAACAAACAAACAAACTTCCACATCCTTCAAAGAAAAAGTGTCTAGCCACACACAAGCTTGGGATTGATTGTTGGAGTTTTACGTCCTGGCAACATCTAAGGTTATATCAGCATGGGTACCGACTTGGGACAGTGCGCACTCATGGTGACATTCTAGTGCTACCCCACTCGGAGATCAGGCCACTATCACCCTGACCTGATATCCCACTCAGTCACATTATCCTGACATTATCCTGACATTTGCCCGATCTGAATAATGACGAGCACCTGGCTCAGAAAGGACAAGTATATACATTTTTAATTTGTCGGTTTGACTCGACCATCGGTAGACCACGATCAACCAAAGCAAGAGATGGACGCTCAACTCATTTGGCCACCCCATCTGATAACGTGGGTGGGACCAGATGAGATGGCCGAATGAGTTAGAGCATCCGTCTCCCGTGTTGGTAGACCATGGGATGTGGTTTTGAACCCTGGTCGAGTCAAACCAATGACTTAAAAATGTATACTTGTCGCTACCTAGCCTGGCACTCGGCATTATAGGATAGGCAAGGACTGGTTGGCTCAGTGTCAGATTAATGTGACTGAATGGGATATCAGGTCATGGTGCTGGTGACCGCATCTCCCAGTGGGGCAGCACTATAAAGTTGCCATGAGTGCACACTGTCACAAGTCAGTACCCGTCCTGATATGACCTTAGATGTTGCTAGGACGTAACACAACGACAAACAAACAATGATAAGGTGTGGGTTAATGCAGGGACCCCGTTTGTGTGTTGTACAAAAGTGTCATGGCGGATACCTCGGTGTATTTCTAGCGAGAGTACCCGATGATTTGTTAGTAAACTGCACGTCACTTAAGCTGGGAATATCCATTAGGGTGCCGAACAATGTCTACTGAGATTGCGAGCGGTTTTTTGTGTGTTTGTCCTAATAATTGTTATCAGTTTTTTAAGCACTGTCAGCTTTAGGTCATATTCCAAATCCACCCGCCTAACTGATCGCCTGCTTTGGCGAAATGTCGTCTGTTTCCAATTGAGCTCATCTAATTTTGCGCACTTGTTCCGGCTGTATTGCTAATAGTAATAATACCACACCCAAGTCCTAATTTACTCGCTATAATTCCTGCTGATCGATCTGCGGAAACTACTAACAAATTAGTATATGCTATAATATCACATTGGTTACAGCAGACATCGACACGTCTGACGTACACTCATTGTCGATGTTGCCTCCAACATGGGTAATTCAACAAGCGAACTCGGCTACCCTCCGTAACTAAGGACACACTTTCTGGCGCCACCTACCTGAATCACTCCATACTAAAAGTTAGAATCTAACTCCTACGCCATCTAGCGGTTCATTCCTATGGCACTACGCCCAAGTAACAATGGGTCCGTGATTATGCTGCCACCTATGTTAACATACACAAACTAGCACTTTACGGCACCTAGCGGATTTGTAACGATGTCCAAGTAACCATGGATGCAACTATTGCACCATCTGTAAATCCATACGTAACTGATTATCTACTATGCCACCTCACACTTTACTTTACTAATCAGGCGCACTGACTTCGATGCGAGCACCAAGACGAAAACACTCAACTGCCAGACGATTTCCCATCCCACAACCCGGCGATAAAAACAATGTAACGTGAATAAGATTAAGCATCTCTGGCCTCACATATCATTTACAAGACTTTCATATGCAACAATCTGGTATGCAGGTATTGGAATACCTCAGGGAGTTTGATGCCCCTGCCCTGCAGAGTTGTAAACCACTGCCTTGTGGTACAGGTTCTTGACAGAACCGAAGGCTAAGAGAGCAAACCCTAAACAGAAAACGATGTCACTGTGGCAGCATCAAGGGCGGTTGATGTATGAAACTCCCAACATCTCCCGACCAGCCACTGCAGGGACAAATAGTTTTGCGCCTGTCTGGACATGATCTTGCTGGTGTGGAACCTCTATTTGCTCCCCGAGAGAGTGCCGCTGGTAACTTGCAAAAGCCAGCAGCACTTCAACACTTTTGCAGGCAGCTTTCATGAAATGTAAAATGGAGAGCAGCAGTCAAGTAATGAAAGCAGTCTTTGTCGCATCGCGACCGACAGCATGATGATGATGATGATGATGACATGCAACAATGAAGAAAGTCTAAAATAAATGCCAATATATTTAACATGTAATTTTTGTATTATGCAATTGCCCATGTTTTGTTCAGAGAATTTAAACTCAACCCATAAGCTGGTAAGGAAAACACCACCTTAGTCGGCCCGTCCTCCCCACTCCATATTTTCTTCGAACTGAGGCCTCTCTTCCAATCCTCCCTTCTTACAGCACATTATGAGATTAACTTATGGAAAGCACTGCTGAGAACATAAAACCAACATCTCCCACAATCCCTCATGAATTACCTTTTTTTGTCTTTTTACCCAGCATTCCGTAGTCGGTTCTATATTGGCCGCTGTACAATGCTCGGCTTCAAGAAAAACAGACGACTTTTCCCGACAACAGGCGATTTCCCGCGCTTTTCTTGAGGCGTTTTTCTTGTTAATATTTAAATTAGTTTGTTATCGCTGTTACTTTCTCTTTTAAGCCGTGTTGCAAGGGGACGTCATACCAAGAGAACCTTGGTTTGGCTATTTATATCCAGTGAGTGGCGGTTATAGTGTGAAGCGGGTGGTGGCGCCACTATCGGAGCTGAGGTTGGGGAGGCTGGAGCAGTCGATGACTAGTCCAGCCTCCATCAATCTATGAACTGAGTGAGTGCCGGGGGAAAGGAGGGATATTCCGGGTTATTATACTTGTGTAATCCTCCGGTGTGACTGACACTTGTCGATACCCATTGGAGAAGAGGTGGACTGTAGGTGGCGCCACCTGTCAAGCGCGGAGTCTTACTGAGTATAATAACCATTAATAACTCATATACAAGACTGTATACGGCTGTAAGGCCAAAGCAGACTCCGGCTATACTACTTTCTAACTACTCTAGTTCCCGGGTTTGAACCCAGGGGACTATTGGCGCTGCATGCACAGCTGCCCTGCCGCTGACTGTTGAGGTGTCACTCGTTCCTCCGGCTCCACCCGAACAACAGCTACTGTGTGTGTTTTTTTTTTTTATTACGGTAGGCATTGTCCAGCCAGATGTCAGTTGATGGTCAGTTGTACCCACTTACATTGATTGCTAATTGATTATTGAGCTGATACTCAAGTTACTGTTATAGAATGAAGGTATGCATTCATTGCCCTTCCGATGGTTGTCACCACTTCTTGCTGTGCATGAATAAACTGATGTCGCCCTTACCATCTCTAGCCTCTGCTTCTTACATCAATAATATCAGTGATATCAATTAATATCAATAATTAGAAACAATTTGGTTCAGTATTGTTATACTCGCATCATGTGTTATACATACGTAACTAATATTTGACAGAGACGATGGTCATTTGCCTGTCAAAATATTAAATTGAGTCAGCATATTTCTTTCCGAATGATTTCCAGGAGATTTGAGATGACGCAGCGATGCGCTTCGATGACCATTGGTGCCTGGTAATGTTGGTGCGAATCAGATATAATTACCGCAAAGTGGATCCCACGCAGGGAGTTTTGTCTTACTAATTGTTCACTTCCCTCCTGGACCAAAAATAAGCTCATCAATTTGTCTTAAATATAATTTTTATAAATTAGATTACATAAACGCAACTATTTCCAATGCACAATATCCAAAACTGAAAACCATTGATTAATTTACTTTAAAATGCGAGGATTAATTTTTATTTGTTCCGAACCTTAGTGAGAAATAGAAGGTGAGTTGTTAGTAAGAGGCGGCGTGGATTCCGGACGTTGCTGTTGTTTTTGTTAGTCGGCCAGGGGGGCCGGTGATGGCGCATTAAGATGGCGCCCAGCTTTAAAGAGGCGCCGCGTTAATATACAGTGTCAATACGGGACGGTGCGGGGACCAGTCAGACCCCGTGCTGCGCGCCACCTATGTCCAAATAGGGGAAACTAACGCCCACATGGGCGGTTCGACTAGACGCTAATAAAAAAAAAACTTGTTTTATTTAACGACGCCTCTAGAGCACATTGATTTTCATCATCAGCTATTCAACATCACGCATATGGTCATTCTGACATATTTATTTGTGGAGGAAACCTGCTGCCGCCACATCAGTTACTCTTTCCGATAAGCAGCAAGACTTTTATATGCACTTTTCCACAGACAGGACAACACATACCACAGCATTTGATGACCCAGTTGTGGACTACTGGTTGGAATGGGAAATAGCCCAAACTGCAAATGGGTCCCATGAGCAGGATTCGATCGGATGACCCAAACCTTCACAGGTGGACACGCTACTGCCTGACCTACTTCCCTTCCCCTGACTAGATGCTCATTCAGCAGGTCGCCTTGTAATGTTGACGAACGCTTGGATGGTGGAATGAGTAGGGCACTTGCATCCCGGGTGGAATTTCACAGCTTGTGATCCCGACTGAGTCGATTGCGCATGGTCGCCTAATCGGTAGAACATGGGCTTCACGTGCGGAAGGACAGGATTTTGGTTCACGGTCGAGTCAAACCAATGACTTATCAAATTTATACTTGTGGCTTCCTAGCCTGGCGCTCGGCATTAATATGATAGGGCAAGGACTGGTTAGCTCAGTGTCAGGATAATGTGGGATATCAGGTCATGGTGCCAGTGGCCTGATTTTCCAGTAGGGCAGCACTATAAAGTCATCATCAGTGTGCACTGTCACAAGTTGGTACCCATCCTGAAGTGCCCTTTAATGTTGCCAGGATGTAAAACTCCAACAAACAAACAAAACGAGCGACTGGATGGCCAAATGAGTAGGAGGACATTTGCGATTGCGTGGCTCGCGATCCCCGACTGCATCAAATCAAATACTTACTTGTCGCTCGCTACCTAGCCTGCTTTTCAGCGTTACTAGGATAGAGCAAGGAGTCATGTAATCACGCACCAATTTTCCACGATTGAAATTGTCCATGTTTCATCACTGGATGCATAAAGAAGACAAATATATTTATTACCTATACCTAGCCAGATTATTGTAGCCATCATTTTGTTTTAAAAACCTGTTGAAGCTGTGCAATGTGTGGTTCAGTGGTGACATGCCACTACAGGACAGCAGCCGAATTGATAAGAGGCTTGCTCAGTATCATGACAATGTGACGTAGGGAGATATTACTATTAGGGCATAGTGATGGTGGCCCAGTCTTCCAGTGGGGCAGCACTATAAGGTTACCAGGGGTGCACACTGCCACATGTTGGTACCCATATTCTTGCATGAACTTAGATGTATTTAGGACTATTATAAACTATTTGGTTAGCACTCTAATAGTCCTCTAAGAGGAGTAACCAATTATCTCACATGTTATTCAGATCCATTGCTCACCATTGTCCATGATGTGCGCACCATGGGTAATTGAATGAACGAGACTGTGAATCTCAGTAGATTAGGGCACCATGGCGCCGACTATATTCTATTCTTAGAACTAATAACTTTGGCCGCTGATCGACGTGCCATCTACATGATACTTCTTGAACTACGCAGTTAGATTAAAATCAGACTGGTGGCGACATCTATATTCACTTTTAGAACTAAAACGACCAGACTTTTCAAACCGAGAGGACGTACTTCTGCCGCCCAGATTTGGACTATAACTGGAGCGAGCATGGAAGTTGAAAGAAAACAAGAACATGAGGTCGAAGTCAGTGGCTATGCCCTACAATAAGCCGAATAGCTAGTCTCGTTCAAGTCAGACAACATTGGCTTAAGGCACGCCGAGACAAAGCAATAAGAAGAAATGGATCTGGCAGAGAAGCCTGGAGGCGGCCATGACAGCATGCTCAACGAATCGCTACAGGGGCGATCGCTTGAGTCGACACGTCATTGCTCCTCCTTTGTACAATCGGGTGAACTCTCCTCTGATCCTGGATACCGGCATGAACGACGGACTTGTGAGAATCGTGGGTTCAAATCTTTTTCAGTCGATCGCGCGGAGTGTTGGACGTGCGCCGGCATGGGAGGATATATTATCTACGACGCAGTTTCTCCCAGACGGTGGCGTGCTGATGTCATGCCACTTGGAGGCGGCCATGACAGCATGCTCGACGGATCGCTACGAAGGCGATCGTTTGAACCCACAAACCATCGGTCCTCCACGGTACAATCGGCTGAAACCTACTATCACCAAAAAGTGGACGCGATAAAGAACCCTGTGGACGTAGGATTAATCGTGGCTCTGGCTACAATAAAGAAGCACGTCGCTGAGGTCAACCTTGGCATTAATGCATATATTCATGAACTGCAGGAAAACGCAGAGCGACGGAAATCCGGCTCCGTTGCGCTTCGCCGCTGGAGTGCTGACGTCATGACACATGGAGGCGGCCATGACAGCATGCTCGACGGATCGCTACGCAGGTGGTCGTCTGAGCTGACACGCCAAATCGACGCGATAAAGAAGCCTGCTGATGTGGGATTAACCGTGGCTCTGGCTGCAGTAAAAAACCTCATTGACGATATCAAACCTGGTATTAATGCATGTATCGACGAACCGCACAAAAATGCGGAACGACAAAATCGAGGTCCGCTACCCCGCACCGCCAGAGTCCTGACATCACGCCATGGCGAGACGGCCATGACAGCATGCTTGACGGAAACTGCATATACAACCGCCAGTGCTGACATTACAGAAATGGTGACCAACATCAAGAACCAAAAATACAATAAGTCAGGTAACAAAAGCTAACACTCTACATTATAATTCTCAATGCTGACATCAGCGAACCTCACATGCAACCGACAGCTTTGATTGTATTGGAATAGTGACCCACATTAAACTTGGGTAAAAAAAAAACAACAACAAAAACAAACAAAAAAACGAAGGTAATCGGAAAATAACAACCCTTCGATTTCCACAATGCAACAATGTAACAACTATTGCACCATACATATTCCAGAGACCCTTTTTTCACCCACCACCCTGTTAATTACACTGACCTGTACATAAGCGCCATGAACCAGACACTGACCCAGATCTCGCACTTGGCCAGACAAAAGTTATCAGTACACAGAGTGCATGCAAACTACACCCAGATCTTGTCTGGCTGCTGTGATGGCGACCGTCTAGACATTGTCGCAGACGCAAAGTCTCAGGGAGTGCCGACATCACCACAACCTGGAGGTCGGGCAGTGCATAGGATTTGAGTAATGACATGAAACCGCAAAGCATTCTTCAATCACATTCTAAGATGTCAATTCACCAAGGGCTCTGCATTCTTTTATCTCATAAGCTTAATAGGGTGCCGAGCCTTATCATCATGGCGCACTTGGGCATTGCTTGATAGACAAAACCTGACAACCCACATTATAATGACATTGCATTGAAATAACCGGTCCCCGCACGCTGTTGATGCACTCGTAGAACAAGTGACCCAGGCTTAAGTCACGAGTATGGCAACTTCCTACACAAATTTGTTTGCAGACCATGTCAGAAGCTAACAAATCACAATCTGAGACGAAAAGGCCTACAATGCATGATAAGAATCACATACAAATTTCTAATGACCCTGCATGGAAACGGCTCCCCGTACACTGTTGATGTACTCGCAGAACAAGTGACACAGGCTTAAGTATACATAGCCACTCTAGAGTCACGAGTATAGCGACATCCTACACGAAAGCAGAATTTGTCTGGAGACCATCTCAAAAACCCACAGCTCGAAGCGATAAATCTGGTTGTCACCCTCAAACATCTCTCTCCACATCAAGCGCACAAATACACCATCGCAATAAACACAGACCATGCAACCTCACAGCAAGTGCTCAGTTCCGGGGCAGGTTGCGACCCTGTCATCTGGGCCTGTGCCCGGGAGATCTGGCTGTTTGCCGCACGAAGGAGTACCGACATTCTTGTCCGACACAAACCAGGAAAGGACATCATTCTCCTGATGCTCTAAGTCGTAGGTGTTTCGACTTGCGTGCAAGGAGTCTAGCCAGAGACTTGTTGCTGTGGCCGGCCTGGAATCGGTGATTGTGACACATGACAATGCTTTGACCCCTAACCTGTAACCTGGGATCGATATTTAAATTTTTTGCCTTCTCTCCCCAGGTTACTCACAATGTCACCATCAGCGGCTTCTTGATGCCATTAAGGCAGGGCTGGCGATTGGGACCTGGAGGAATAAGGCAGCCCAGGCAAGGGAATACTACTGGTGCTAGCTACTATCATCGCACACTTCTCCGACAGACTAACCTTTCCTAAATTTGGCAGCTCTGACCCTGGCCACTATCTTCGGGCCAAGGATTTGAGGCTAACCGCAGTGGGCATCAATGTCCGAGTCCGGTAATAAAAAACAATACAAGTCATCGTCTCCAAGAGACATTTCTCATTCCGGCGATAACTGGATCGCCCTACTGTCCACATCAAGCGTGGAAGGATTACGTGTCCAGGACACCACTTCACTCCGATAGCCCTGCCTTCCTGACTACCAACGGATCACCTCTACGTGCAACCGCGTTGCCTGACACCATACGACTGGCCCTGTCCATGGCAGGTCATCCGGCCCGAGCGGCAATGACACATCATAGTCTGAGACGAGGTGGTGCACAAGCCTGTGCTCTGCAACGATCGTCAATCAGCAACATCAAACACTTGGGTCATTGGACCACTGACGCAGTGCATGACTATGTACCAAGGCAGTCGGTTTCATCGGCTCCCAGGACACTTTCTCTATTTTTTGGTTAAGTGCCTGTAATCCTTGAAATATCTAAGGTCATCTCATCATGAAAGAGTAATGTAACAAGCTAAGATAGAAAGAATTAAAATTGCCACTTTATACTACTGGCTCGTTCTGTTTTCAATTGTCCATGATGTGCGCAACATGGGTAATTGAATGAACGAGACTGTGAATCTCAGTAGATTAGGGCACCATGGCGCCGACTATATTCTATTCTTAGAACTAATAACTTTGGCCGCTGATCGACGCGCCATCTACATGATA
Organism: Branchipolynoe longqiensis; assembly: GCA_030323885.1. Lineage (NCBI taxonomy): Eukaryota > Metazoa > Annelida > Polychaeta > Phyllodocida > Polynoidae > Branchipolynoe > Branchipolynoe longqiensis. The sequence continues at coordinate 4,842,672 of CM059196.1, forward strand.
CTTCTTGAACTACGCAGTTAGATTAAAAATCAGACTGGTGGCGACATCTATATTCACTTTTAGAACTAAAATGGCCGCCGATTGACGCGCCACCTATAGTGATTTCCAGTCAAAGCCGATGACGTGGCACTGGAGATATTCACTTCGACCAGACTTTTCAAACCGAGAGGACATACTTCTGCTGCCCAGATTTGCTGTCCCACCCACCCAACTATTATGATGTATCGATAGGGTTAAGTGCCTGTAATCCTTGAAATATCTAAGGTCATCTCATCATGAAAGAGTAATGTAACAAGATAAGATAGAAAGAATTAAAATTGCCACTTTATACTACTGTCTCGTTCTGTTTTCAATTATGAGATAATTGGATACTATTCTAAGAGTACTCACTAATTAAGTCATAGTATTGTAAAATATTCTGATTTATGGCATCGGTGGGAATGCAAATGTTCTATTACTAAATAGGTGTATGTGGCCAAGCGCATGTATGTGTATATGTAGGTGCTGGTGCTGCCTGAGTGGAGTGTAAATAGACATAGTGGTGCTGGCAGGGCTGTGTGTAAGGGCACTCAGTGCTGGGTAGGATCACCACACTCAGGGTCAAGGTTGGTGGTGGGCATGGGGGCATACAGCTTGGTGGTGGTAGGCAGGCCACTGGTAGCCACGGGGACCAGGAATGATGGATCCCTATTGGTAGGGCCAAGAATGCTTGTTTCCCATTGTGGGAAAAAGGTGGGGTGATACTCTACAATGAACGCATGTAACCATATAAATAACATATCAGAGGGCTTCACTGTCTCTCTTCTTTCACACTTTATACTCTTCCTTTCTCTTTGTCTGTATTGATTTCACCATAGCCTGCCTAGACAACCACATGTTCGAGATTTAGCCAATCTACAGTATGTTATAAAGAGAAAGTACTCACTATTGTGAGATAATAGGATATAATCCTACGAGTACTAATCAAGTATCTTATAGTATGCTATAAAGATACATTACTTACTACTAGGAGATAATTGGCTAGTAATCGAATCTGCCAATCGTGTTAAACAATTATTTCGGCATCATTCATATTCAGACATATCATCCAGGAAATAATTAACATAATCTAGGGACTTATTCCTTGTGTCCTCATACAAATAAAGCCCGCAAATATTCACCAGTCTAAACCCACTGCTTTATCATTTGCCTAGAGGGCCCTCACACTTAGACTCAATCACTTTGGGAGGCCACCTATGACCCTGATAATGGACAAGGCGGAGGTATATCTACGGATGCCAACAAATGACCGTGGCAAATCTCCTGATCTCACAATACAAAATAACAGTGATGACATTGATTTGAACTGTACATAGCTGATGATATTAGCCCGACGCTGGTGCAGCTTGAATTATTTTTCCAATATAGCTACATGAAACAGGGTTTTAATAGTTGTATAATCACCACTAAGCGTTCCATGCATAAATGATACAACTTTACAAAAAACACTCGATGGTTTGTTAGTAGCGATGGCCCTGATAAGTGGCTCACACTGGTCCAGGGGGAGGTGAACTGCTGGTGGAACAGCTCGGATCCCAGCTGCTCTCCCCACACCTGTGAGCATAGCCCAAGGCCAAGGTCGGGTCAAGGTTGTCGGGATCAAAGTAGGAGCAATTGGATCGTCTAACAGTAACAGACGGGTGGTTTGTTATGATAGAGCGTGCACACACTCCGGGAGAGAAGAGTTTTCAGAACAGCTCATTGAGATGCTGGTAAGCAAGGCGACAACTTCCAAATGTAGAAAGGAAAAGGAAAGTTTGATCTATTTAATGATGTGTCTAGAGCCCATTTATTTTTATCATCGGCTATTGGACATCAAACATATGGTCATTCTGACATATTTCTTTGGAAGAAACCCACTGCCGCCATTTAGACTACTCTTTCCGATAAGCAGCAAGGGGTCTTTTATATGCACTTCCCCACAGACAGGACAGCACATACCACATCCTTTGATGAACCAGTTGTGGATCACTGGTTGGAATGGAAAATAACCCAAACTGCAAATGTGTCCATTGAGCAGGATCGATAGGATGACCTAGACCTTCACAGGTGGACACTCTACCGCCTGAGGTAAAGAAATAACTAAATATAGCCACGTTTTCAGTTCTGAGGCCGTATGCATGAAGCAGTGTTAATCTAACCCCAGGATAGCTATTCCGGGGTTTAGCGATATGGGTCGAATTATATCCATGAAAGTGAAAAGTCGCGAGGCGATCTAACCGAATCAGGGTGTCTCGCCTCTTTCCCGCGGTTTGCTATTCCAAGGATAGGGGTGCGCCTAGGTTGATATGCAAGAGCGAACATTGAACTGGGAATAGCTATCCAATCTCGTTATTTATAGATTGGGGAATTTCTTTTACATTTCGGCGGCTTTCCATCGATACCAGCTCTTTTCCACACTGCAGGTATCCTACTTGTCAACAATAGGTTAGGTTAAACTGGATCCAATAATCTGTTTATGAACGTAGATTTTTGGTGCTTGTTTCAGTGAATTATTTTAATCTGACTGGATACCACCCCCCCCCTAAAGGTTTGGCAATGATCACTTCCAAGTTCAAGGCCACAGTTCGAGGTCCTTCACAAGGTCAAAGAAGCACTCATGCCTTCTGTAGATCTCTTCAGAACTGTCAAACTGCAGGGACTGAAGTGCTGTCGCCCTCTATCATGAGCATCCTCTGGTGTTGAGAGAGCCACCTTGTAAGTGACTATGACAGTGGGTGAACAGTGTATAGATGGAGAAGGGAGAGTGAGGTAGCACGTCCTTGCCCTATCCTAGTAATGCCGAGTGCCAGGCTAGGAAATGACAAGTATCAATTTTATAAGTCATTGGTTTGATACGACTGAGATCGGAACACCTGACCTTCCACACGCGAGGCCCGCACTGTACCGATTTAACTCAAACCCAAATTAGCACAATGTTGCTTCTTTTGCGATAACATTTTATTGATCCCAGCGATCGTGTTATAATGAGTACATATTGTACATATATATATATATGTTTGTATATATGTAAATGTGTGACTTAGGCCCAGGCCGAACATGTGGAATTGGTAGAGTGCAGACTTTCCCTGCGGAAGGTCTGGAATTCCATTCCCGGTCTAGTCAAATCAACGACTTACAAAATTGGTACTTGGTGTTACCTAGCCTGGCCATTGGCATTATTAGGATAGGGCAAGGACTGGTTAGCTCAGTGTTAGGATAATGTGACTGTGTGGGATATCAGGTCATGGCACTGGCAGCCGGGTCTCCCAGTGGAGCACTATGACGCCATCATGAGTGTGCATTGTCACAAGTCGGTGCATGTCCTGATATGACCTTTGCTGTTGCCATGACATAAACTCTAACAAACCAAGCTGTATGTCATGAGGTAATTTTGAGTATGCACATACTAAGTTCAATCAAATCCAGTACAGCTCTTAAAGGTGCATAGTCCGATGAAGGATCACATTTTCAAAAGCAAAATAATGATATAGATTTGACTCTTCATATTTAACTTATACCCCTGTCACACTACGACGTAATGAGCAAACGTGATCCTAACATGGTGATATTTCGTCATTACGTTGATGTATGTTGGATTACGTTATGATGACATCATAATGATGTTAGACTGATGTCGAGCTACATCACATTACGTTGTGTTACATCGAGTTACGGCGAGGTTTTGGACATGTTAAAAAATGTTGACGTAGCTCGAAAGTAAGGGTTTACGTTTGCCATACGTTCTGTTCACGTTCAGTGAATGTCAATGACGTTAAATGGACGTTAGGCAAACGTTCCTCACTACGTTCCTCACTACGTTCCACTACGTTCCACTACGTTCCACTACGTTCCACTCGTTCACCCACATTAAAGCCGGTGGAAACGTCCATGCAGAGTAATGGGAAAGTCAGGAGAACGTCAGGAGAACATCAGGAGAACGTCAGGAGAACGTGAGGAGAACGTGAGGAGAACGTGAGGAGAACGTCAGGAGAATGTCAGGAGAACGTCAGGAGAACGTGCATTCAACATACGTTCAACGTCTCATGACATAGCTAACGTCACATAACGTTCTTCTGGCGATGGAATAACGTTCATAACGTTCCATGAGCGTCATTACGTTGACCTCTCTCGTTGAATGATGGTATCACTATGCTTTACCGACGTTACGCTCTCGACCACTACGCTGCATCCATGTTCAACTTGTGCCCAAATTTGCATACTACGCCGAGAAGTTCAACGTTCTTCACGTTCTCCCTATGTTGACGTTGTTACATCGTAGTGTGACAGGGCCATTAGATATTGATGCACTTATTACGCATATGTGGCAACACAAATCAGTGTCATCAGTGGTCACTGATTCGCGTGCCATATAAGGAAGCGCAGCCCCGCCTGGATCAAAGATGGCACAGCCAGCTGTGAGCGCTTCGCAGAAATATTGTCTGCTTCCGTTGTTCAAAACACACGGCTGGTTTTCCCACGCAAATATAAACTGCACTGAGCAGTCGCAGTGGGTGGCTGGTGTGTGTTAGTGCAGGAAACTCTCAACAGGGGGCGCCAGGGATATATTGTTCAGCGTGTATTGTGAATAGGGGAAGGATGTATGATAGCACAGTGCATGCAGTTGTAGGAACAGGGATCCTAGTTCTTTCTTTATACTCGCATAATAACTTATACACAATGTATATCGGTCGTTTTCAGAAATTGTGTGGCATATATTTGGTGTCCATGTTGCATCGCTAATGAATAAGCCTGTTTGAATTGGGGGGGGGGGGGGGGGGTGGGTGTGGGGGGGGGGTGGGGTGTGGGGGGGGGGTGGGTGGGGGGGGGTCTATTTTCTCTGGTAGGGGATGGGGTGGGGGTGGGTGAGGGGGGGGGGGGTTTGGTTGGGTGGGGGGGCGGGGGGTTTTCTTCTTTCTTCTTCTCTAGCTAGGGGGGGGCGTGTCGAGTGGGGGGGGGGGGTGGGGGGGTTCTTGGGGGGGGTGGGGGGGGGGGGGGGGTCTAGTTAGCGATCTTTCTCTAGCTTCTGGTCTATGGTGGGTTCGGTTCTGGTTTCTTGGGTCTTTCTAGCAATCTTCTTGGGGGTCTTCTTTTCTTTTCTAGGGGGGGGGGTTAGCAAGGGGGGGGGTATGGGTTTCTTCTAGCGGGGGGTGAGGGGTGGGGGGGTTGAGGGGGGGTCTTTCTTCTTCTAGTTTCTAGCAAGTCAAATAATTATTGTTGCCTCTGTGTATTAGTTATAACAGCAATGCTACATGTCTTTTATATATCCTACAAATTATATCCAAATAATATATCCAAAAAGTGTTTTAAAGTGGAAATGTGAAAATGTGCACATGGCCACCATGTAGCTATATATCCGTCGCTGGTCCTTGGTGGTCCTTGGTGATCCTTGGTGGTCCTTGGTGATCCTTGGTGGTCCTTGGTGATCCTTGGTGATCCTTGGTGATCCGTTGCTGGTCCGGCCTCATCCGGGGTCGGCCCAGGATGTTATAACATGTTTAAAACATCCGGGGCGATCCGGGGACCATTGCGATCCGGGCTCGATCCGGCATCATCTGGGTGTAATCTGTGACTCATCCGGGTAGTCCATGCCGGCAGTCCGGAGCAGTTTGGGGCAGTCCAGGTGTGTTTGAAACCGGATGAGCCACGCTTTACCCACGGTTTAACCCGGACCAGAGGCGGACTGGCCCAGACTAGCTCCAACAGAGCCATGCACCACTCCCAAACTGCCTGGATAAGACCCGGACAAGCCGGATGAGCACGGATTAACCATGGATCGCAACGGATAGCCCGGTTTACCACGGATCAGTCCAGGATGTGCCCCGGTTTTGTATATATATATATAGCAGGAGCAAGTCCACTTAATTCATTGCTTGCAGCTTTTATACTCCAGGCTATACGGGAGTAATCCGGGGGTCGTC
>CM059196.1:4849110-4880048 GCA_030323885.1 Branchipolynoe longqiensis
CTACCGCCGTCCACCCAAATGTCTGCCCGTCAAGTTGTCAGCGGGCACGGCACCCCTTCACGCAACATACCCACCCACACAACCCCCAACCCCACAGCCACGCACACACCCACACCCACACCCACACCCACACCCCAACCCCATACCCACACACACACATCCACACACCAAACACCTACACCTACCCACAATACACACTCACACACACTCACACCCACACACACCTACACACACATACACACACCTACACACCTACACCGCACACACCCACCCACACAACCCACACCTACACCCCAACCCCCCATACCCACATACACGAATCCACACACCAAACACATACACCTACCCACAATACACACCTACACCCACACCCACACACACTCACACTCACTCACCCACACACTCACACCCACACACACACCTACACACCTACACCCAAACACACTCACCCACACCCACCCCCACAACCCCCAACCCCATACCCACAACCCACATCCCACCCCATACCCCCCACACACATCCACACACCAAACACATACACCTACCCACAATACACACCCACACACTCACACACACCTACACCCACCCACACACCCATCAACACCCACCCAAACACCCGCGCACAAACCTACAACCACACACCTAACCTTACAAACCCCCCCCCCCCCCCCCCCCCAGACGGGATGGCCGAATGAGTTAGAGCGTCCGTCTCCTGTGCTGGTAGATCGTGGGGTCGTGGGTTCGAGTCCCGGTCGAGTCAAACCAATGACTTTAAAATTGATACTTGTCGCTTCCTAGCCAGGCGCTCGGCATTATTAGGATAGGGCAAGGACTGGTGTGCTCAGTGTCAGGATAATGTGACTGAGTGGGATACCAGGTCATGGTGCCGGCGGCCTGGTTTCCCAGTGGGACAGCACTATAAAGTCACCATGAGTGCGCACTGTCACAAGTCGGTACCCGTCCTGATATGACCTTAGATGTTGCTGGGATGTAAAACAACAACAAACAAACAAACTACACACACACACCTACACCCATACCTACCTACACCCACACCTACCTGCACCCACACCTACCTACACCCACACACACCTACACGCACACACCTCCACCCACACACACCCATACACACATGCACACACATGCACACACATCCACACCCACCCACACACATCCACAACCACCCGCACACACCTACACACATACACATGAACACACCTACACATCCACCCCCAACCCCACTCACACCCACACCCCACACCCACACCCCACACTCACACCCCACACCCACACCCACCACCCCCTCCCCCACACCCACACACACCAACCCCCTCCCCCACACCCACACACACCACCTGAACGCGCGCGTCACTTAGAGCACCATAAAGCAGCTCGCGTTGGGCCGGTCCACGGGTCTGGGAACCTGGCTTTGATGGAGGTGGAGTCTGGGTGGTGGTGGGTGTGGAGGGTGGGTGTGGGGTGTGGGGTGTGATGGTTGGGGGGGGGGGGGGCGGTGACTGTTGGGCGGGAGATTAGCCGTGTCGGATCCAATGTGGAGGGTGGGGGTGGGGTTCTGAGGGGGGGGGGTGACTGTTGGGCGGGAGATTAGCTGTGTCGGATCCACAGTGAGGCGGGGGGGGGAGGTGGGGGGCGGCGGGAGGGGAGGTGACTGATGGTCTGGGTAAAGGGGGGGGGGGGCGGAGGAATGCAAGACGGGGGACGGGCGGGGAAGGGCGGGGCGGGGAAGGGCGGGCGGGGAAGGGCAGGGTGGGGCAGGGTGGAGCAGGGCGGTGAAGGGAAGGGCAGGGCAGGGCGGGGCAGGGCATGGAAGGGCAGGGCGGTGGGTGGGGCGGGACTGGTGGACTGGCCGGTCTGGCTGTGCCGGCCGGGCCGGGCAGAGCGGAGGACGGGGAGCAGGAGGCGGGACGGAGGCTAGGGGAGGCGGGGAGGATGGGACTAACTGTGCGGACTGTCTCCGGGATGGTGATTGTGGTTTCGTGCTGACCTGACCCGCACATGGCAGGAGTCCAGGCGGTCAGTCGTGCTACCTGTAATTAGTCGTTTACCTGGGCGATTGGCTCGGCCCTTTATCCTGACACAAGCACGCGCCCCACCTGCCGGACACTGAGCGCGTGTGTGCACGTGTGTGCACGTGTAGGAGCTGACTTCCCACACACACAGTGGAAGCTTCTATAGCCCCATTCACACACAAGCCTTAAGACGCCTCAACTAGTTTGCCTCATTTAAGTCGACTCAAAACGGGTGTCTGAACCCGCCATTGAGGCAAATTAGGACTGATTCGACTCAACTAGTTCATCTCATGTAGACCGCTTCGCGAGGTGGAATAGATGAGGCGAACTAGTTGAGCCGACTTAAGGCCCGTGTGTGAAAGTGGCTTTAATTGGTATCTCGCAAAGGGTTCCCATGTGGATGGTTGGTTGATTGTTGGAGTTTTACATCCTGGCAACATCTAAGGTGATATCAGGATGGGTACCGACTTGTGACAGTGCACGCTCATGGTGAGTTTATTCAATTATAGTGCTGCCCCACTGGGAAATCAGGTTGCTGGCACCATAACCTGCTATCCCACTCAGTCACATTATCCTGACACTGAGTTAACCAGTCCTTGCGCTATCTTATTTATGCCGAGCGCCAGGTCAGGTAGCGACAAGTATTAATTTGATAAGTTATTGGTTTGACTCGACTGGGAATCGAACTCCCGATCTCCTGCACACGAAGTCCGCACACTATCAATCCGGCTCGGTGCCATAGACTGGAATCTTCTATACAGGATGCGGTGGCTGAATCGGTTAGAGCGCAGGCTTCCTATCTGAAAGGTCGGGAGTTTCTAATCGCAGTCGAGTCAAACTAATGGCATATCAAATTTATACTTGTCGCTTTCGAGCCTGCCGCTCGGCATTATTAGGATAGGGCAAGGACTGGTTTGCTCAGGGTCAGGATAATTTGACACTGACACCGCATATGAGTTTAAAGTTGGATTTATTTCTTTTTTCAATAATGAGTCTGTAGTAAGCACATGTCAATTTTAGTAAGCACATATTAAATTCAACCAAATAAGCACAGTGAGATAAGCCAATGAGTTATGCACAAAGAGGTCAATAAGCTTTATCCCTTATCCCTATATAGTCTTTTAGCAGGGGTGGGTGGGATGGCAGTTCAAAGCCAGCTAGTGTCCTCCTGTGGCCGTGTCGAAGTGAGCTCACCGCCGCTATGTCAGTCCTTATATAGGCGCTTGGGCCAGTAGTTTGAGCGGGCGACTGCAGATGGCAGGTCAGTAAGACAGAGTTAGCATCTCAAAGTATTTCGTATCAAAGTACGAATATCTAGGCGGCGCTGACACATAAGTCAGAAGGTAGTTTCACCGTTACTAGATAGGTGGCAGCATAAGTATTATCTTAACGCTATGAGGCTATGGCGGCGATCGAATGACAAATTACCCGTGTTGCTGGGCATCACAAACAATGTGACTGCATGGGATATCAGGTCATTGTACAGCTGGCCGTGTATCCCAGTACGACAGCACTGTAAAGTTGTCATGAGGGTGCACTGTTGCAAGTCGGTACCTATCAAAAGTATCATGATATGACCTTAGATGTTGCCAGGATGTAATACTCCAAAAACGAAGAAAAAGAACCTCCTATATTACTGCCGTCTAAATGTAATGGGATTATCAGTATCACTGTACTCACATGATGTGACGCAGCATTTTTTAATATATATTTTCATGGCTTATGGCGTATGGGGATTTTAAGACAAAGAAAAAAGCGTGCTCGCCGTTATGTGTGCATGGTCAATGCTAAGCAGGAATCAATCAACACGATGCCGTGCAACGTTATGGCAAAAACATCTGACATGTCGGAATTTGGAACGTAAGCTATAGAGCCGACGTAAGCTGTGTCGTGCGTAGGGCGCTCGGAAATAATGTGATAATAAAAAAAAGATATTGAATATATAAATGATTTATGTCCACATATAGTATGAGAACCATTATAAATATATATATATGTGATGTATAATGCATTATGCGAGTATAAATGCAAGGGTAACATGTACATCTTATATTTCCTCCTGCACATTGGTGGAGCGCGCCCCCCCCCTCCCAGCTGTCGGGAATTGCCGGGCGGGCACCCCCTCGCGTCACACTCTAGAGGAAAAGAAATACAGAAAATATAAATATACACTACACACTTTTCCTGTTTTTCAGTCACCTCCAACTATGGCTTCCATGAAATAAGTAGAAAGGTGTTGTAGAGATATATATGTGCTAGTATATTTTGTGAATATAATAAAAACCACAAATGTTCTATGCTATGTCTCACAACTTGATTATGCCTGTTATTGCCCCTGTATTCCTAGTTCCTCTTCATTATCATGATGGCGCCACCTGCGCCTGGAAACTTCGCGCCTGCATTCACTTCCCGGAAATATATGGTAGATGCTTACCGGTTAAAGTTCAAAATCAGGGCAAACACTGGTGAAATATGGCGACCAGGCAGCGGAAGCCGGCAATGGCGCCCCTATTGAGTAGTCCCGGTGTAACGATTTCAATTTCCCCCCTTTTCAATTTCCCCCCGGGAATCTGAAAACGTTTTAAATTTCCCTCTGGTGAAATTGAAAATGTTTTCAGATTCCCGGGAGGGAAATTAAAAACAGTTTTCAGATTCCTCCCCCTATTTTCAAATTCCCCCCTCCGGGAATTTAAATTTGTTAAAAATAACTTTTAAAAATGTTTTAAAATCCAGACCTGTAATATTTATTTTTTAGCCATCTTGGATACTTTTTGTGTCATTTGGGGTGAACTATGTTTTGTTGTACTAGTAATAATTTCCATTATGCTATTCTCTGTGTATTATTACATTTGTCGTGAAATATAACAAAAAATAACAAAAATAAAGGAAATTCCCCAAAAATGGGGGGAGGGAATGTTAAAACAAGGGAGGGAAAATGAAAACGTTTTCAAATTCCTGTGGGATGAATTTGAAAACGTTTTCAAGTTCCCGTGGGGGAACTTCAATCAGGGGGGAATTTGAAATCTTTACACCGGGCTCGCAGGCACCGGCCAGCTATTTGACATTATTAGATATTACAAGATATATATATATAAGCTCTCGGAGACTATATTTATTATTAGATGTTTACTCCGGCACTTTATATATGTATAATATTATTATACTCCTTATATTTATATACACTTACCGGAACTATGTATATATTGATATACACTTCCTGGAAATATGTATTTATTTAGCAATAGTGTTTCCTATATATATAGTATATTTATTATTTATGATATCTGTACTATATACAATATATGCTCTTTTTGCTGAATATCTTTGTGTATTATATATATGCTGTATAAGAATTATATGAGTATAATAACCTGGAATATCCCTCCTGTCCCTCATCACTCACTCAGCTCCATGGACTGTGGGAGTCTCTCATAGTCATCTACTGCTCCAGCCTCCCCAACCCCAGCTCCGATGGTGGCGCAACCACCCCTGCACACTGAACCGCCACTCACTGTACTGCTGAAAACCTTTCATGATGTAGGCAAACTATTATGTGATATATATACTGAATAGCTATATTCATTGTGTATACTATAAGTGCTATATATACACATATTATATTTTCTATGCAACATGTGCTATACTACTTCCTAGTAATCCCTCTATACATACTCTATTGTATACATACAGAGCCACAGACAGAGACATCTACACACTGAGAGACACAGAGAGAAATGCACATCAAGAGACACAGAAAGACACAGACATTCCAAGAGACACACATGCACATCGAGAGACACAGAAAGTGATAGAGACACCGAGAGACCAAGAGACAGAGAGACCGAGTGACAGAGACCAAGAGACACAGAGACCAAGAGACACAGAGAGACCGAGAAACAGAGACACAGAGACAGAGAGACCCATAGAGACACACAGGGACACACAGAGACACACAGAGACACACAGAGACACTCAAAGACAGAGATACACAGAGACACAGAGAGACAGAGAGACATGCACATCAAGAGACACAGAAAGACACATACACTTCAAGAAACACAGAAAGACATACACATTGAGAGACACAGAAAATAGATATAGAGACACCGAGAGACCGAGAGACACAGAGAGGCACATAGAGACACAGAGAGACAAAGAGAGACACAGAGAGACACATAAATACACATAGAGATACACATCGAGACACAGAGAGAACAGAAAGGCACAGAAAGACACAGAAAGACAGAAATACACAGAAAGACCTAGAGAGACACAGAGACACAGACGCCAAGAGACACCGACACTGAGAGACACCAACAGACACCAACACTGAGAGACACCAACAAACACAGAAATACAGATAGAGACACTGAGGCACGTACACATCGAGAGACACGGGAGAAATACAGATACAGATACAGAGAGAGACACATACACACACAGACACACATACTGAGGCACACACACACACCCCGGGGTGTCTAAGGCTGCTGTCTCGTGCATGCATCCACCTTCTTGTTACCAGGCTGCATTCACCACCAGAGGACGCTGCTTCCTGTCGGCTTGCCGGGAGGACCTGCGGGTCGTGACCTATGACCTTCCTAAGTTAAACTAATTCCGGCCTCACCTCGCGTAAGGTGTGCGGGAATGCCTGCCTCTCAGCCTCTCAAGGGACGCCCTGTCACTGCCAATGGGAGGAACTGAAGTGAGCCCGGGATGTTGGTTGGTTGGTTGTTGGAGTTTTACGTCCTGGCAACATCTAAGGTCATATCACGGTGGCCTAATTGGTAGAGCGCGAGCCTCACGTGTGGAAGGTCGAGAGTTTGGTTGCCGGTATAGTCAAACCAATCACTTTAAAATTTATACTAGCCTGGCGCTCGGCATTAATAGGATAGGGCAAGGACTGGTTAGCTCAGTGTCAGGATAAAGTGACTGAGTCACAGCGAGTGGGATTTTGGGTCATGGTGCTGGCCTGATTTCCCAATGGGACAGCACTATAAAGTCACCATGAGTGCGCACTGTCACAAGTCGGTACCCGTCCTGATATGAATTTAGATGTTGCTAGGATGTAAAACAACAAACAAACAAAACAATCTAAGGGGAGATCAGGACGGGTACTGACTTGGGACAGTGCACACTCATGGCGACTTTATAATGGTGCCCCACTGGGAGACCAGACCACCAGCACCATCATCTGATATCCCACTCAGTCACATTATCCTGACACTGAACCAACCAGTCCTTGCACTCTCCTAATAATGCCGAGCGCCTTACTAGGAAGCGACAAGCATCAATTTTAAAGTCATTGGTTTGACTCGGCTGGGAACCGAACTCCCGACCTTCCGCACGTGAGGGACAGTGACAGTATACGCTGAAAGCACGGTGGTGCGTGACAGTGAGCTGTCAGGGAGGGGCTGTCACTAGTCAGGGGGAGGGGCTGTCACTAGTCAGGGGGAGGGGCTGTCACTAGTCAGGGGGAGGGGCTGTCACGACAGGTGACACTGGACGCTGTATGGCCGGCCCGACCTCCTCTAAGCAGCCTGAGACCAGGTGAGGATAAATCACCATCGGTCAGTCAGCCCTCCTCACCTGTCGCACTCACACACGCCCCTGACTCACACACACACTCACGTACAGATACTCACACACACTCACTCACGTACAGATACTCACACAAACTCACATACAGATAGTCACACACACTCACATACAGATACACACCCATACAGATACTCACACACACTCACTCACGTACAGATACTCACACAAACTCACATACAGATAGTCACACCACACACACACTCACATACAGATACTCACACACACTCACTCACGTACAGATACTCACACACACACATACTCACTCAAACTCACACACATGCACGCACACATGCACGCACACACGCGCACACATGCACGCACTCACACACAGACTCATTCACACAGACTCACACTGACGGCGTCCACTGGACCTACACACATTCACAGATTCACACACGCGCACTCTCACAGAGACATCCTTTCTCCACCTCTCCCCCCTCTCCCCCCTCTCCCCCTTTCTCCCCCTTTCTCCCCCTTTCTCCCTCTTTCTCCCCCTTTCTCCCCCTTTCTCCCCCTTTCTCCCCCTTTCTCCCCCTATCTCCCCCTATCTCCCCCTATCTCCCTTTCTCTCCCTTTCTCCCCCTTTCCCTCCTTTCTCTCCCATTCTCCCCTTTCTCCACTTTCTCCCTTTTCTCCCCCTTTCTTCTCCCTTCTCCACCTTTCTCCACCATTCTCCCCTTTCCCCCTTTCTCTCCCTTTCTCCCCCTTTCCCCCCTTTCTCTCCCATTCTCCCCTTTCTCCCCTTCTCCCTTCCATTTCTCCCCCTTTCTCCCCCTTTCTCCTTTTTCTCCCCCTTTTTCTCTCCCCTTTTCTCCCCCTTTCTTCTCCCCTTCTCCACCTTTCTCCCTCTTTCTTCACCATCCCCCCCTTTCTCTCCACTTCTCCCCCTTCTCCCCCTTTCTCCTCCTTTTCTCCTCCCGCTTTCCCCCCCTTTCCCCACTCTTCTCCCACCACTTTCCCCCCTTTCCCCCATCCTCCCCTATCTCCTCACCTATTTCTCCCATTCTCCCATCTCTTTCTCCCCCTTTCTCCCTTATCTCTCCCTTATTCTCCCATATTCCCACCCCATCTCCACCATTCTCTCCCATTTCCCTCCTTCTCTCTCCTACTCTCCTTCCTTCCCCTCCTTCTCCCCCGCTCCCCTTCTCCCACTCCTCCTTCTCCCCCTCTCCCCCCTCTCACCTTCTCCTCTCCCCCTCTCCCCCGTCTGCCCTTTCTTCCCTTTCTCCCACTTAATCCCAGTTCCTCCCCCTTCTCCCCCCCCCCCCCCACCCCTCATTCCCCCCCCCCTCCATTCCTCTCCCGCCCCCCTTCTGCCCATACCCAGTTCGCCCTCCCCATACCATCCCCCCTCCACCGCCTCCTCTCTGCGTGTCAACCATGACAGACTGTCCACCCACCAATATGAATGTTCATTTGACCACCAGTCGAACTGGATACCGTTCCCAGCCGAGGGCAACCGAGGGCAGCCGAGGGCAGTCGAGGGTAGCCTAACTGCGCAGCGCTCTCCGATGCTGACCTTTTTAAGGCCCTCGTGAGCGCCCCTTTGTGAGGGCCCCCGGTGGGGACTGGGCAGGCGGTGGGAGTGGGGGGGACACTAACGAGGGCGCAGATGGACACCAGGTGACAGTGGACTGATCACGTTGTCATGGTTACTCACGTGTGCACATCAGCTGTCCGATAAGGTGATGGTCAGGTACAGTGGAACAGGGGGTGGTCCTGCTGCAGTTGTTGTGTAGTTGAGTGGTGGGTGGGTGTGTGTGTGTGTGTGGGTGTGGGTGTGGGTGGGGGGGGGGGGCTCATGAGTGTACACTGTAAACTCTCACTGAACAATCCTTATTTTCCGATGAAAACATCAAATTTTCAAAATCATACCATTTATGATTTATCTTGATTTGATTGTACCTATCTAACTTAGATACTGGTGTGCTTATTAAGCATTTATTGCTGCATAGAAGGTTGTAATTAATCAATTTAATAGAACTTGGTACTACTGAATCTTATAGTGTCAGAGTTTTGGTGTGCTTGCCAAAATTAATTTGGAATGTGTTTGCATCAAATATCTCCAAAATTAGCCATTTAAATTAAAAGTTGTTTCAATCTAAAGTAGACTACAATGATTAATCTAATATATTCATCTCAGAAAATGGCAAAGATTTAAAACCATCGGACTATGCAACTATAGAATTACAGGACGTCGTGGTTGAATCGGTAGAGCGCAGGCTTCCCGTGCAGAAGGTCGACAGTTTGATTCCCTGTCGAGTCAAACCAATGACTTACAATTGATATTTGTCGCTTCCTAACCTGGCGCCTATTGTAATGTACCTGACATTAAAGCTGCACAGTCCGATGAAATATCACATTTTCAAAACCAAACCAATTATCTAGATTTGATTTGACATATCTAACTTAGATACTGATGCACTTAATGACTTATTAATCATTTGTTTCTGCATAGAAGGCAATACCCAATCAATTTAACAGAACCTGTTACTGCAGAAATCTATGGCCGTGTTTACACGGGGAATTGTGAAACGTTCTAGACAAGGCGATTTATATGAAGCGTTTTAGAGGCGCGTTTACACCGACAGAGTTTAAAAAGTGTTTTGGCGCCGGGAACCAGCAGCCTGTGGTGCGCCTGTAGCCGGTGAGCACTGCTATGTGTTTAGTTTACACTCGTCGATTCGACTCAGATGTAGCTGCTACGTTAATATCGCTTGGAATTTAAGGTTAATTTAATTAAATTTCATTATTTGAGTATGAAATTCTGTTAAATATGATCGCATTCACTAGATTTCGGTCTAATCGGGCCCTAACACTGCCGGGAACCAGCTGAATCGCTTCATCTATACTACCTCGCGAGGTGGTCTAGAGGAACCATTTCATATGAATCGATTCAGCCCTAAAACGCCTCAGAGTCGCGTTTACACGCCAAATGTGTGTCGATCTAGGCAAGTGGTTTCATATGAAACGTTTTAAATCGCCCGTGTAAACAGGGCTTATGGCGTCAGAATTTTGGCAAGCTTGCCAAAACTAATTTTCCATCTTTACACTCAAAATATCTCATTACCATTTAAAATAAAAGTAACTTTGAACTAATGTAAAGTAGATACTAGTGATCGATCTAATATATTTATCTCATAAAAAATACAGACATTCAAATCCATCGGACTGTGCAACTTTAAGTTTGAAGTCACTTCTATTATAAATGGCTAACTTTGGAGATTTTTTAATGGAAATATTCTAAATGAATTTTGACAAGCAGATAAAAACTTGACATGATAGGATATAGCAGTGAAGTTCTATTACATTGACTTAGTTCACTTTTCCATGCAGCAACAAATGCTTAATAAGTGCACCAGTATCTAAATTGGATTTGAGTGTCGTAGGGGTGATGAAAGTGGGAAATATTGCGCTTAGAGTGGGACTCGAACCCACATCTCTTTGCATTCCAGGCCAGTGTGCTAACCATTACACCACCTAGGCTCCCTGCCTACCTGTCTATGCAGCTCCTTGCCTCAGAGGTCAGTGCAGACTACTAGTACTATACTCGTCCCCCATGGAATTGTAAGTCTTTTAATACTTACAATTACATATATACAGGCAACACACTTACATACATAAACAGGGTAGGTTCAACAACTATACAGCGCATACCTTGTACAGGATCATGGTCACGGCAAACAGTGTCGTGGGGGTGATGAAATTGGGAAATATTGAGCCTAGAGCGGGACTTGAACCCACATCTCTTTGCATTCCAGGCCAGTGTGCTAACCATTACACCATCTAGGCTCCCTGATATTGTAGTGGTCTGCACTGACCTCTCAGGTAAGTAACCACATAGACAGGTAGGCGTGGGTAGTGTGGTGATATCAGGGAGCCTAGGTGGTGTAATGGTTAGCACACTGGCCCAGAATGCAAAGAGATGTGGCTTCGAGTCCTGCTCTAGGCGCAATATTTCCCACTTTCATCACCCCCATGACACTGGTTGCCGTGACCATGATCCTGTACAAGCTACGCGCTGTATGGTTGCTGAACCTACCCTGTGTATGTAAGCGCATTGCCTGTGTGTATGTAATTCTAAGCATTAAAAGACTTACAATTCCAGGGGGATGAGTGTAGTGGTCTGCACTGACTTCTCAGGCAAGTAACCACATAGACAGGTAGGCGTGGGTAGTGTGGTGATATCAGGGAGCCTAGGTGGTGTAAGATAAAATCTAGATGAGTGTTTTGGTTTCTGAAACTTTGATGATTTCATCAGACTGTGCATTTTTAGGAGTGGGACGTAGCTCAGGAGGTAGAGTGTTCAACCGTGAAAGTGTGGGTCCTCCGATCGATCATGCTCAGTGGACCATTTGCAGTTTGGACAATTTTCCATTCCAACCAGTGTTCCATAACTGGTTCATCAAAGGTTGTGGTATATGCTGTCCTGTCTGTAGGAAAGTGCATATAAAAGACCCCTTGCTGCTTATCGAAAAGAGTAGCCAATGTGGTGGCAGTGGGTTTACTCCAAAGAAATATGTCAGAATGACCTTATGTTTTACGTCCAATAGCCGATGATATAAAAAGAAATCAATGTGCTCTAGAGGTTTCGTATAATAAAACAAGCTTAACAGATTATGAATTTGTTTGTTTAAACTCGAGTAGCGAACACGTTTTTGATTTCCCTAAATTGTCTAACTTGTCTTACAACCTTTCTGTTTTGCATTCCAGGTGAGTAAACTACAGGACTTCACCGGAAATATGCGACATTTTGTTGTCCTTTTGAAGTCAACAGCTAAGTGTACAAATCTGTACCATAAAACCGCTCTAAGCAGATTAACTAACGACATTACCAGGCGCGGTGGCCGAATCAGTAGAGCGCAGGCCTCTCGTGCGGAAGGTCGGGAGTTTCAATCCCAGCCGAGTCAAACCCATGACTAATACAATTGATACTTGTCGCTACCTAGCCTGGTGCTCAGCAATAATAGGATAGCGCAAGAACTGGTTAGCTCAGTGTCAGGATAATGTGACTGAGTGGGGTATCAGATCATGGTGCCAGCGGCCCTGTCTCCCAGTGGGGCAGCACTATATAGGCGTTATAAATGTGTACTGTCACAAGTTTGTACCTGTCCTGATATGACCTTAGATGTTGCTAGGAAGACATAGGACATGTTGCCATATCACTGTGGTCCCTGTAGGTTCCTATCAGGAATCCATTGTGCTATATTCTGCAAATTGTGTATTTAACCGCCATTGTTAGCTGACATTAACACATAGATGAGACTGTCTCAAAAGGTGCTAAGCAATATGGGACAAAACTTTGTCCATAGTAATGATCACCACACTATCTACTTATGCATTTGCTCAGGATAAACTGATTTGTTTTTTACACGGTGCTTCATAATCCCAATAGAATACATATTCATTTGAAGCAAATGTCCTTGTGTTTTCAGTGTAACCGTTTCTGTGCTGTTTTGTGTCAATCGTTACTATGGACAAAAAAATGAAGCATTAGCACCTTTTGAGACAGGCTCAGTCTATACTAGATATACCCCTTTTGTGCAAATAATCCTGAATTGAAAAAGAAAATGTCTGGAAGACCAGGCTCCACACTGAAAAAAACAACTTATTCAATACCAATGATTTAGATATGGTGGTCATTCACCTCTACACTGGGTAGGGGTGAATCTTTTATTTAGGTTGGTTGGTTGGTTGTTGGAGTTTTACGTCCTGGCAACATCTATGGTCATATCAGGTCAGGAACCAATGGTTTCGAATCCCACGATCTACAAAAATGGGAAACAGTGGCTCAAGTCATTCGGCCATCGCGTCTCGTAAGAATTGATGAAATCATGTGGATTTAAAGCTGCATGGTCCGATGACAACATCACATTTTCAAAACAAAAACAATTCTCTAGATTTGATTCTACATATCTAACTTAGATACTGGTGCACTTATTAAGCATTTGTCGTCACATATAAGGGTTATATTGAGGCAATTGAATAGAACCTGTTACTGCAGAAGCCTATGGTGTCAGAGTTTTGGCGTGCTTGCCAAAATTAATTTTCCATGTTTGCACTTCAAATATCTAAAAAGTTAGCTATTTAAAATCAAAATCACTTCAAACTAAAGTAAGGTATATTATAATGATCAACCTAATGTATTTATCTCAGAAAATGACAGAAATTCAAAAACATCAGACTATGCAACTTAAACTGAAAGTCAAATCGAGACCATCCAGTGGCTGCCATCTTAGTTTTATTCTGTGTTTGTTTCAGTTTTGTTTGTTTGCATTCTCACCTAGTTCCTCAACTCTACGCCAATATAGATAAACACGGCATGCTGGAACCAATGATTCAGCTAATTCTTTATAATCGCTTCATACCAAAGCCGTTTTATTCTCCGAAACTAGACATGTTCATTTATCCCTACTCTGCAGTGAGGGTGAATCATTTTATTTAGGTGTATGATATGCATTAATCTTTTATTTTTTAAATTTTATTTATTTTTGTGTGTGTAAATCTCCCCCCCCCCCCTACCCTATTTTTTAAAAGCATAACCAGAGAAGATGTAAACTTTGAGGCCGCCATCTTGAAACCTTCCCCGCGGGTAGCTAGAGTGCGCCACCAAATGACCCAGATGCTGTCTGACTTAACTTGCCCTGCCCCCTGGTGGTGACATAGAGCTGGTACCAGTGGTGTGACAGCTGGGCCACCCTCCTACTCCACTAGTCCCGTCACACCCATTTCACACCCCTTTCACAGCCCTTCACACATCCCCTCACACCCGTCTGCAGCCCTTCAAACATCCCCTAAACCCAACACTAGGCAGGTTGGTCCTTGACTCGGTGCTTCTGGATAATCTCTCAAATATGAGCTCCTTGTAACCCTTTCTACAACAAATAGAGCCTTTCGACTCCTTTGTTTTTGTCACAAAAAGTTTGTTTTATTTAACGTCACCTCTAGAGCGCATTGATTTTTTATCATCGGCTATTGGATATCAAATGTATGGTCATTCTGGCATATTTCTTTGGAGGAAACCCGCTGCCGGCATATAGGCTACTGTTTGCGATAAGCAGTAAGGGGTCTTTTATATGTATTTTCCCACAGACAGGACACCACACACCACAGCCTTTGATGAACCAGTTGTGGACCACTAGTTGGAACGGGAAATAGCCCAAACTACACATGTGTCCACTGAGCAGGATCGATCGGATGACCCCCACCATCACAGGTGGACACTCTACCGCCTGAGCTACGTCTGACTCCTCTTTTTTTTTGTCACCGATTTAATTTTTTGGTGGGGGGGTGGGGGGTACATTAGTTGATTAAGCAGGGGAAATTTCAATCGTGGACAATTGGTCTCTCTCATATCAGTGCTCATTGCCCTATCCTAGTAATGCCGAGCACCAAGCTAGGTTGGTTGTTGGAGTTTTACGTCCTGGCAACATCTAAGGTCATATCAGGACAGGTACTGATTTGTGATAGTGCGCACTCATGATGACTTTGTAGTGCTGCCCCACTGGAAGACCAGGCCACCAACCAGCTATCCCACTCAGTCACATTATCCTGACACTGAGCCAAGGCAGTCCTTGCCTTATTCTAATAATGCCGACCGCTTGGCTAGGAAGCGACAAGTATACATTTTTATGTCATTGGTTTGATTCGGCTACGGTTTGAAACTAGGCTTCCGAATGCCATGACTCACCCAAACAGGAACCGGATGCTCAACCCATTTGGTGAATAATAATCTTTGTTGCAAGAAGTAGTTTTGTTGCTGGTTTATAAAGCCTACACAGTAACAAAGGGTAGCGCCCCTCCCCGGCGTCCCTCCCCACTCCTCTCCCCTCCGCTCCCCCTCCCCCTGTCCCTCCCCCCTCCCCCTGTCCCTCCCCCTCCCTCCTCCCCCTCTCCCCTCCCCCCTCTCCCTCCCCCCTCTCCCTCTCCCTCCCCTCTCTCCATCTCCCCCTCTCCCTCTCCTCTGCGCCTCCCCTCCCCTAGTCCCCTGCCGCTCCCCGTTCCTCCATTGCTGTCCCCTCACCCTCACCCATTCCCCACCTCATCGCCCTTCCCCTCCCCCTCTTCCCCTCCCTGTCTCCTTCCCACTTCCCCCTCCCCTTCCCCCACCCCTCCCTTCCCCTTCCTCCTTCCCATTGTCCCCTCCCCCTTCTCCTTCCCCTCACGCTCCCCTTTCCCCATCACCCCTGCCCATCTCAGTTCCCCTCTTCATCTGCCATCAACCTTTCCCATCAACATCGCCACTACCCCAGCCCCTTCCCCCTCCCCTCCCTCCCCCTCCCCCTCACCCCCCCTCCCCCTCCCCTCCCTCCCCCTCCCCCCTCCCCCTGCCCCTCCCCCTCCCCTCCTCCCTCCCCCTCCTCCCCCCCTCCCCTCCTCCCCTCCCCTCCTCCCCTCCCCTCCTCCCCTCCCCTCCCCCTCCCCTCCCCTCCCTCCCTCTCTCCTCTCACCCTCTCCCCTCCTCTCCTCTCACTCTCCTCTCCTCTCCTCTCCTCTCCTCTCCCTCTCTCTCCTCTCCTCTCCCCCTCCCTCCTCCCCCTGCCCTCCCCTGCCCTCCCCTTCCCCTGCCCTCCCCTGCCCTCCCCTGCCATCCCTGCGCTCCCCTCCCCCATCACCCCCCATCCTGCACCCTCTCTTGCCCTGATGTCATTGTTCACCCCACCTCTCCAAGCTCTTGTCAG
Organism: Branchipolynoe longqiensis; assembly: GCA_030323885.1. Lineage (NCBI taxonomy): Eukaryota > Metazoa > Annelida > Polychaeta > Phyllodocida > Polynoidae > Branchipolynoe > Branchipolynoe longqiensis. The sequence goes on from CM059196.1 coordinate 4,865,423, forward strand.
GTTCTTGTCAGACAGAACGGGCGGGACGTGTCACTAAAAGTATACCGACGTGTTACTAAAGGCATACTCACGTGTCACTAAAAGTATATCGATGTGTTACTAAAGGCATACCAACGTGTCACTAAATAACATACCAACGTGTTACTAAAGGCATACTGACGTGCCACTAAAATAGTAAAAGCATACCGACGTGTTACTAAAGGCATACTGATGTGTCACTAAAAGCATACCAATGTGTTACTAAAGGCATACCGACATGTCACTAATAGTATACCGATGTGTTAGTAAAGGCATACTGATGTGTCACTAAAAGCATACCGACATGTTACTAAAGGCATACTGATGTGTCACTAAAAGTACACTGACGTGTTACTAAATCCATACCGACGTGTCACTAAAAGTATACCGACATGTTACTAAAGGCATACCGACATGTTAGTAACCATTACTAAAGGCATACCGACGTATTACTAAGGGATTCCCTTATACCGACATGTTGATAAAGATATACCAACATGTTACTAAAGGGATACCGACGTGTTACTAAAGGCATACCGACGGGTCACTAAAGGCTTACCGACGTGTTAGTAAAGGCATGCTGATGTGTCACTAAAGGCATACCGACATGTTACTAAAGGCCTACTGATGTGCTATTAAAGTATACCGACGTGTTGCTAAAGGCATACCGACGTGTTACTAAAGGCCTACCGATGTGTTATTAAAGTATACCGACATGTTGCTAAAGGCATATATACTGACGTGTCACTAAAAGTATACTGACGTGTTACTTAAGACATACCGACGTCACTAAAAGCATACTGACGTGTTACTAAAGGATTACCGACGCATTACTAAAGGCATACCGAGGTGTTACTAAAAGAATACCGACGCATTACTAAAGGCACACCGACCCTGCGGTCCGTCCACTTTTAGTCAACCACGGAATTTGCTACACACAGAAAGACAAAGAAAGAAAGGGGAGGCCGAATGAGTTAAAGCATCCGTCTCCCGTGTTGGTAGATCATACACACACATACATACATACATATACATATACGTGTAGTAGTCTGCACTGACCTGTTAGGAAATGAGCCGCATAGACAGGTAGGCGTGGGTAGTGTGGTGATATCAGGGAGCCTAGGTTGTGTAATGGTTAGCACACTGGCCCGGAATGCAAGAGATGTGGGTTCGAATCCCGCGCTAGGCGCAATATTTCGCATGTTCACCACCCCACGACACACACATACATACATACGTGATTCATTCATACATATATACATACATACATACATACATACATACATATATACATACATACGTGATTCATACATACATACATACATGATTCATACATACATACATACAAACATACACGTGATTCATACATACATACATACATGATTCATACATACATACATAGATACATACAAGCAAACACACATGCATACACATAAATGTATACATACATACACATGCATATAAGCTTTGTTTGGTTCTTCCCCCACACCCCCCACACACCCACACCCACCGCCTCTCACCCCACCAGGCCTTGTATTGAAGGGCCAGTCCCAAACCCCGCATCTGTCTCGGTTAGATAGGCTTCACAGTGTGCAATGTGTCACAAACTTATGGGGAGCTAAGTGATGACAACATTAATTAACTGCTCTAATAAACAAATAGTTCGCCATTTTGCCACCAGAGCGGGTCTGTTTGATTCGAGAACTCAATATCTTAAATGATATATCAGTATTTAATGGCAATGAACTTAGGTGATGTATGATGCATTGTGCGAGCATAAACTTATGGGAATGATAGATATTATTGGTTTTATTGACATTTCCGCTATTGTTATATACTCCATAAGACTCCGCACTTGACCGGTGGTGCCACTCGTGGCCCACATCTCCTCCACCGGATGTCGACAAGTGTATGTCTCACCGGAGGATTTATAAATATATATATATATGCTGTATAAGAATTATGCGAGTAAAATAACATGGAATACTATACTATCCTAGCACCCACACACCAGTGATCGGGTACTGGAACCTCACCTACTCATCTACTGCTCATGCCTCAGCTCCGATGGTGGCGCCACCGCTCGCCTGCTCACTGTCCTACTCACTTGCCACTGAGAATTTTTATATAATTCTCGGGCACGAATGGCAGAGTAGAGCATCTGTCGTGAGGATCGGTGGCAGCTATGGCGCCACTGGTCATGTGGGATGGGGGATGCCCTGAAACAAATGGGTGTACAACAATAGTAATATATAACAATATTTTACAATAATCTCCCTTTCGCACCTTTATACTCATATAATGTTTATTCATGACATGTACATTTATTTGGAATAACAATTTAAAAATATGAAATCAGTGGTAGACATTTTTATTTTATGGGGCGCTGGTGGGAAATTTAAAGTTTATTTGTGTAGAGTGTCACTTGGCGCCCCATTCACTGGTTTTCGGGCCTGGAGGGGATTCTGCTGATGGACCAGTGCAGACCGCTCACAGGCAGCCGCTTGTTGTTGGCGAGTCGCTGATAGGACCGATAGAGACAGCAGATTGCCTGGGGACACGACGGGCACCAGCGGAGCCGCCGTGCCACTAACAATCCACCTGCCCCCCGCCCCAGTCAACCGGTGGTCGAATTGGTAGCGCGCGGGCCTCGCGTGCGGAAGGTCGGGAGTTCGGTTTCCGGTCGAGTCAAAACAATGACTTACAAAGAGGGCCTAGCATGCGGAAGGTCGGGAGTTCAGTTCCCGGTTGAGTCAAACAAACGACTTACAAAGCGGGCCTCACATGCGGAAGGTCGGGAGTTCAGTTCCCGGTTGAGTCAAACAAACGACTTACAAAGCGGGCCTCACATGCTGAAGGTCAGGAGTTCGGTTTCCGGTCGAGTCAAACCAACGACTTATAAAGCGGGTCTCGCATGCGGAAGGTCGGAGTTAGGTTCCTGGTCAAGTCAAACCAACGACTTATCAAATTTATGCTTGTCGCTTTCTAGCCTGGCACTCGGCATTAATAGGATAGGGCAAGGACTGGTTAGCTCAGTGGCAGCATAATATGGCTGAGTGGGATATCGGGTCATGGTGATTTCCCAGTGGGGCAGCAGTATAAAGTTGCTATGAGTGTGCACTGCCACAAGTTTGTACCCATTCAGATATGATCGTAGATGTTGTCAGGATGTAAAACCCCAATAACCAACCCCCCAGTCAACAACTGGTTGCAGCGCAAAATGAAGACTAAAAGCTGCATAGTCCTGATGAAAGCGATAACATTCCCAAACAAATAAGGCTAGGAAACCCCCACTCAGCTGCACCGCAAAGGGGCATGTGATATGTCACGGCCCACCAGCGGGATGCCCAATGGAAGGTAAATGCCAAACCTCACGGCCCACCAGCGGGATGCCCAATGGAAGGTAACCATGCCAGGAGTAGCCAGATAACACACCACACAGCTACGTACAAGCCTATGATATGTAAATAGGAGTAGGCTAGTCTAGTGATAAGAGCAGAACAAAATAAAATACATATATGCCAAGAAAATCCAAAAAAACTAACATAGGCTATTAACCATACCAACCAATTATCTATCTGCTACTGAAATGCAGGCAATCAAATTACTTATCAGCAGCCACTGTGTGGTAAGATAACACCAACACTACAACTGGCCAGCATTGAAAACAAGCCTGGGTACCCGGTCTTATATGCTATGGACAGTATAAATACCTCAATAAAAAAGATTAAATTAAACAAAATAAGTCCGCCTAGATTTGATTCTACAAATCGGACTTGGATACTGGTGCGTTTATTGTGGATTTGTTGTCACATTGAATCAATTAATATAATTATAATAGAGCCTCTTATTGCATAATTGTGTCAGAGTCTTGACATGCTTCCCAAAATTTCAAATATCTCAAAGGTTAGCCACTTAAAATCAAAGTTACTTCAAGCTATACTAAGGGTTTATTATAATAATCAATTTAATGTATGTATCTCAGAAAAAATGACGGAAACCCAAACCTAACGGACTATGCAACTTTAATTTAATTCCCGCGAATAATAGACTCCGAAGTTGGACTCTTTTTGTGTGTGGTTTGCAATGGAATGCACAGTGTATATAAAAAAAAACATTGGTGTTAATTGGATGCGTTCTATATGCATTTAAGGCGCGTTCAAATTGCTCTATTGTTTTTTTGGGGGTTGTTAAGATTTTGTTGGGGGTACATAAGCTGATTAAACGGGGGGAAATTTCAATCACAGACAATTGAATTTCCTCATTCCGGCCCTCCTTGCCCTATCCTAGTAATGCAGAGTGTCAGGCTAAGTAACGACAAGTATACATTTTTAAGTCATTGGTTTGACTATCGTTCAAACCCGGGAGTTATATTCCCACGACCTACCAGAACAGGAGGCAGACGCTCAACTCATTCCGCCATTGTTCTCTGGAGAATAAGCATTGGCGATTTTTTAAGTGCCTGTCACACGATGGCGGATTGAGCAACGGACAGAACCGGACAAAGAATATTCTAGTCCGGTGTTATTCGGACTTGAAATGTATCGATAGAGTAACGGACGGGTAATGGACGGGTACTGGCTGGGTAACGGATGGGTAATGGATGGGTAACGGATGGGTAACGGATGGGTAATGGATGTGTAACGGACGGGAATGGACGGGACCAGCCGGAACGGACGGGGAACGGACGGGGAATGGACGGTAACGGATAATAACCGCATAGGTCCATTCCAAGTTTTGTGCATGCTCAAAACTTGTAACCGATGGGGCCAGATATCAACGGATATGCAACGGATATGCAGCGGATATTCAACAGACACAAACCGGATTTGCCAGATAACAACAGATTTTTTTTGTTTCTTTCCGTTTCCCCAATCCGGTGATGTGTGACAGAGCCTTTACTTAGTGGCACGAGACCAGGAGGGCACACCGTGTACCAGCGAAACACCGACCCAGATTCGCTGTCCAATGAGAACACAGCAAAAATCAGCTCTGCATTATTCGTCTTTCCTTTACCCGCTGCCAATTCAACAATGAATAAATTTGCAATTGAGAATTATAATGCCTTGCATTATCCGTTCCGTTATGTGTTACGTTATTCTCTACGTTATGCGTTGTGTTATGCATTGTGTTATGTGTTGCATTATGCACTGCGTTATGTGTTGCATTATGTGTTGCATTATGCATTGCATTATGCATTGCGTTATGCGTTGCGTTATGCATTGCATAATGCTGTGCGTAGAGTTATGTTGCGCGTTATGCATTGCCTTACGTGTTGCATTTCACTGTGCGTTATGCGTTGCGTTATGTGGTGCGTTATGTGGTGCATTGTGCATTATGTTAGGCTTTGCGTTATGTGTTGTGTTATGCATTGAATTATAATGCATTGCATTATCCGTTCCGTTATGTGTTACGTTATTCTCTACGTTATGCGTTGTGTTATGCATTGTGTTATGTGTTGCATTATGCACTGCGTTATGCGTTGCATTATGTGTTGCATTATGCATTGCGTTATGCATTGCGTTATGCATTGCGTTATGCATTGCGTTATGCATTGCATAATGCAGTGTGTAGCGTTATGTTGCGCGTTAGGCATTGCCTTACGTGTTGCATTTCACTGTGCGTTATGCATTGCGTTATGCATTGCATTATGCGGTCCACTACGTTGCACTAAGCATTGTGAACCTTGGCCACTAACAAACAGATCTGAGGTTGAAGTGTTTTATTTTAGGTTTTGGGAGATTTTCAGTCGCATTGGCGTGCTGAAGGCTGCAAATCTGCAGCACTGTATGGGCAGCGCTGAAAGCGGTCCCATGTGGTCGGGAGTTGGCTTCCGATGGGTAGTGGTCAGAGAAATTGGGAGAGGGGGGGGGGGAGGAAGGAAAAAGGGAGGGTTTATTTATTTGTCCCCCCCACCCCCACCCCACCTCCATCTTTCTTCTTCTTCGTGGTTACCAACGTGGAAGTGTTAGTACGTTGTGGTTGACATTTTGGGGTTAATACCCCAATTCCCCCACAATGCAATAGGTTCATGTCTGCGTTTTACCAGCAGGCCATCGTCAGTATACATTTTCTCCTCGCGGAGTATGTATGCGCAGTGAGCTAGTGACTTACCAAATTTATCCTTGTCGCTTCCTAGCCTGGCGCTCGGCATTATTAGGGCAGGGCAAGGTGTCAGGATAATGTGACTGAGTGGGATATTCGGTCATGGTGCTGGTGGCCTGGTCTCCCAGTGACGTAACACTATTAAGTGACCATGAGTGTGCAATGTCACAAGTCCACTGCACTGCATACATATATATATACATATATATATATATATATATATATATATATATATATATATATGTATGTATATACACATACATACATATATACATACATGTAACATACATATATGGATAGTGATAAGACTGTTGTCGCGTGTGATAATCTCTGTAGTGTCCTGCTCCTACCTCCCTCCATACATACATGTACACATATACACATACATACACCTATATATGTATACATACATACGTACATATACACATACATAGAGACACACAATAAAGCAACATAAAACATATGGGTTATATAATCAAATCCCCCCCCCCCCCCCCCCCCCCCCCACCCAAAGTATAGCATAAATATCCGGAGAGGCCAGTGTGCTTTGATTAACAATATATCACGCGGAGTAGAGCCGTAAGGTCAGAGGTCAATTTGCCCACGGGGTTGTGTCGTCTGTGTGTCTGGGGGCGCGCGCGTGTGTGTGTGTGGGTGGGGGGGGGGGGTGTACCTGTTGTGTGCTATGTGTGATGCTATGTTGGCGCCCTCTGGTGGAGACTTGGAGAGTTGAGAGGCGGCGGGGTGGGTGGGGTGAGGGGCGGGTGGCCGGGGGATTGACAATGACTGGCAGTACCTGCTGACCTCGGGTGGGGTGGGGTGGGATGGGATGGGGGGGGGGGTGTCAAGACAGTCTTTGGTGGCGACGCCCAGGTGGGTTTTGGTGCTTAAATGTTTCTTGGAGTTTGTCGTCCTGGCAACATGTATGGTAATATCAGGACGGATACTGACTGATTACAGTGTGTACTCATGTTTAAATGTTTGTTGAAGTTTTATGCCCTGGCAACATCTAAGGTCATATCAGGACGGATACCGACTTGTTACAGTGCGTACTCATGCTTAAATGTTTGTTGGAGTTTTATGTCCTGGCAACATCTAAGGTCATATCAGGACGGATACCGACTTGTTACAGTGCGTACTCATGCTTAAATGTTTGTTGCAGTTTTATGTCCTGGCAACATCTAAGGTCATATCAGGACGGATACTGACTTGTTACAGTGCATACTCATGCTTAAATGTTTGTTGAAGTTTTATGCCCTGGCAACATCTAAGGTCATATCAGGACGGATACCGACTTGTTACAGTGCGTACTCATGCTTAAATGTTTGTTGGAGTTGTATGCCCTGGCAACATCTAAGGTCATATCATGATGCATACTGACTTGTGACAGTGTGTACTCATGCTTAAATGTTTGTTGGAGTTTTATGCCCTGGCAACATCTAAGGTCATATCAGGATGGATACTGACTTGTGACAGTGTGTACTCATGCTTAAATGTTTGTTGGAGTTTTATGTCCTGGCAACATCTAAGTTCATATCAGGATGGATACCGACATGTGCCAGTGCACACTCATGGCAATTTTATAGTGCTGCACTACTAGGACATACATCACGCCACCAGCTCCATAACCCGATTTCCCCACTCCCTCACATTGTCCAGATACTGGAGCTAACCAACCAGTCCTTTCCCTATCCAACTAATGGCGAGTGCCAGGCTAAGTAGCGACGAGTATAAATTTAGTAAGTTATCAGTTTGAGTCGACTCCGATTCGGAATCGTGACCTTCCGCACAGGAAAAATGCACTCTACCAATTCAGCCACTGCATCCGGTAGCTTGAAAAGCTGCACACAAAGCCGCTTGAAAAGCTGCACACAAAGACTTGTCTTTAATCCAGGCTCGCTCTGTCTTCAGAAGCACCATCTTTTTATTATTTTTATTTCTCGCCTCCCCTACCTTACTTCTTTCGTCCCTCCACCCATCCTTCCTTCCTTCCTCCCTCTCTCGCGCTCCTCTCTTTCTCAACTTGTGATCCGCTCCCCTGGTTGTCGTGGCTGGAGTAGAGTTGTGAAGGGGGAGAGGGGGGATGGATGGTATAGGGAGGGGAGAGTGGAGGAGGGGAGGGGAAGAGAGGATGGGGAGAGGAGAGGAGAGCGAGAGGGAGAGAGGGTAGGAGAGATATGATGGGGGGAGAGGATGGAGGAATGGAGGGGACGGGATGGCCGAATGAGTTAGAGCATCCGTCTCCCGTGTTGGTAGATCGTGGGTTCGATTCCTGGTCGAGTCAAACCAATGACTTTAAAATTGATACTTGTCGCTTCCTAGCCAGGCACTCGGCATTACTAGGATAGGGCAAGGAGCAGCTGAATGAGGAAGACCAGTCATCTGCGACTGAAATTTCCCCTGCTTAAACAACTAATGTACCAAAAAAAAGAAGGACAAAAAAGGATAGGGAGAGGGCTGGGAGGTGGGACAGTTGGGTAGTGAGGGAGGGAAGGGATGGGGATAGGGAGATGGGGGGGGCGGAGGGGATGAGAAGGGGGGGAGTAGGGAGGGAGTGAAGGCACGCCTTTATCTGATTACCCAGCTTTAATTGAACATGTATCAAATTGAAGCTCTACGCAAGGTGCATGCAAATAATTATATAGATTATTTGGCGGGTTGTGCGATGGGGAGGGGGGGGGTGCTATATTTGGTGGGTACTTTCGTACGTCAGAAGATGTGGAGAGGGGAAACACAGGCAACTTGAGTTCAAGAGAGGGGTCGGGTGGAAGTGGGGGTTTCGGAGGGGGGTGGGGTGGGGGTGGGGCTTCGGGGGGTCGGGGGGCGTCCTTGGAAAAGACCAGATTAGGCTCCGTTTTCAAGGACCTGTCTGTCTGACTCTAGTAGTAGTACTTTCATGATTAAGTCACCACCAATCCACCCCCACGTCTATCAGTATCACCACCATCACCACCTCTATCAGTATCATCACCACCACCACCTCTATCAGTATCACCACCACCACCACCACCACCACCTCTACCTCTGTCAGTATCACCCCCCACCACCACCACTATCAGTATCACAACCACCACCATCACCACCACCACCACCTCTATCAGTATCACCACCACCACCTCTATCAGTATCATCACCACCACCTCTATCAGTATCACCACCACCACCACCACCACCACCACCGCTATCAGTATCACCACCACCACCACCACCATCACCACCACCACTATCAGTATCACCACTACCACCATCACCACTACCACCATCACCACCACCACTATCACTATCACCACTACCACCATGACCACCAACACCCAACACCACCCACCACCACCACCACTCAACACCACCCACGACCCAACCCCTCCACCTCCACGCCCTCCCTCACCCCCAACCGTTATGAAGTAGAACACTTGTCTTTGCGAGTCTTGCTACGAAATAACAGTGTACATTTGGAGATGGGCAATACCAACGCATCAATAGCAGACAGGTTGGTGGTTGGGCGGGGAGCCGGTGGGGGTGGGTGGGCGGGTGGGTGGTGGTGTTGACAGATCTAAGTAAGTGGATTGTGACGGCTGGATCAAAGAGTTCTTACCTGACAAGACCCACCGGCAGGTGGCGGCATCTTAACGGGCGGCTCACTTCAAAGGGCGGGGGTGGGGGCGGGGGGCGGGGGCGGGGGGCGGGGGTTGAGACTTACTAACACAAACATACCAACAACTAAACATCTTTTATGTAAATGTAAAATGATATAATGTACCTCACACTCATTTCTTACTGCATTGTGTACACTTTAATTTCAGAATCTACTTCACATTTTAAGACACTATATGAACCAATGTTTAAACAAAGATTATTCGGTAAATACCAAGATACCTGTAACACTTACGGCCGGAAGACCAGTGCTATGGCGCTGACAACAGATTTACATGAATAAAATTCATTTACAAAAATAAAAAGAAGAGTGGGGGGAGTCGGCGGGAGGAGTGGGGGGGGGGGGTGTCTTATGTTGCAGTCCTCCTCGGGCTATTCATTGTTTCCGTTTTTTGTATTAATCATTTCTGTTTGTTTTTTTGCATAATGCGTTTTAGAAGGGTTTGTTTTTGTATCCCTTTTTTTTCTTGTAGATTGATTGCTTACTTCATTATGTGCACCTATTTACTGCATACATACAAACATACACACAAACATACACACACATGTATGTGTCTTGTACGTACAGCCATACGTATATGCGTGGTGCTGGTGGCCTGGTCTCTCAGTGGGGCAGCACTATAGAGTCGCCATTACATAAGGACGCACTGTCACAAGTCGGTACCCGTCCTGATTTGACCTTAGATGTTGCTAGGACGTAAAACTCCAACCACCAATCCTCCCAAAGTTTGAGTTTTACGTCCTGGCAACATCTAAGGTCATAACATGATGGGTACCTACTTGTGTGACAGTGCACACTGATGGCGACTTTATAGCGCTGCCCCACTGAGAGACCAGAACCCCAGTACCATGGCCTGATATCCCACTCAGTCACATTATCCTGACACCGAGCTAACCAGTCATTGCCCTATGCTAGGAAGTGACAAATATTAATGTTGTAAGTCATTGGTTTGACTTGACCTGGAATCGAACCCCCGACCTTCCACATGGGAGGGGAGGCCTGCGCTATATCGATTCGGCCACCACGTCTGGTCCACAACTGGTTCATCAAAGGCTGTGGTACGTGCTGTCCTATCTGTGGGAAAGGGCATATAAAAGACCCTTTGCTGCTTATCAGAAAGAGGAGCCTATGTGGCGGTAGCAGCTTTCCTCTGAAGAAATATGTCAGAATGACCATACATTTGACATCCAATAGCCGATGATATGAGCAATTAACGTGTTTTAGAGGCGTTGTTAAATATAACAAACTTTACTTATTTTGTTGTTCAGTGGGAGGGTGGAGGAGGTAGGTGAGGTAGGTGGGTGGGTGGGTGGGGTGAGGTGGGTGGATTTCTCATTGGGTAACTGTGTAGAGATGGTGAAGTCTGTGGTTGTAGGCGTGTCTCCAGGTGCAGGAGGAGTCTCAAGTGAGGGCCGATGGCCGAGTGACTGACACCTGTCTCGGCTGCCGGGAGGGGGGAGGAGGGTGGGGGGGAAGGGGAAGGGGAAGGTGGATGGAGGACAGGGAGAGGGAGGGGGAGATGGAGGACAAGGGGTTGGGGGACGGGATGGCGGGAAGCGGACTGACAGGAGGGCATGGTGGGGAGGGAAGAGGGCGGGAGGCGGGCTGTTGGGAGGGTGGGGTCGGGGGAGGGAGGTGGATGGGGAGGGAGGGCCGGGGGGAGGTGGGCGCGACGCTTGAAGGAATAGGAAGAAGGGCGGGGGGAGGTACAGTGACGGGACCGGTAGGGCAGGGGGAGGCCGGGAGGGAGGGCCGTTGATGCGGGGGACGGGGAGCGGAAGGGAGGGCGGCATGTTGTTTAAGCCGCTGTAACTGCAGGTTTCTGGGCCGGCAGCCCCGTTTTTACCGCATGTCGGTGTCATCCCCGAAGTAGTTACTTAAACAGTTAATAGGAGTGGAGTTGTTGGTCTTTTCCCTACCACTCCCCACCCCCCACACCCCACCCCCACACACACCTCATCCAACCCACCCCCATTACCCTTTACCGAAGACCCCCCCCCCACTCCGCCCCTCTCCCTCACACCTCTAATTCTAATCCGCCCCCACTCCATTTCCCCATGACCCGTGTGCCTCTCCCCTCCCTCTCTCCCCTCCCTCTCCCTCACTCCCATCTCTCCCATCCCCCCTCTCACCTATCTCCCTCTCCCCCTCCCTCATCTCCACTCCCTCCTCTCACACCCTACCTATCTCCTCCACTCTCTCCCCCTCCCCTCACCCCCCTCTCCCCCTCCCTCCCCCCCCCCCCCCCTCCTCCTCCCCACTCCTCCCTCACCCTCCCTCCTCTCTCTCCCCTCTCCTCCCTCCCTCCCCCCTCCCTCCCTCTCTCATCCCTCCCCCCTCCTCTTCCCTCTCTCTCCTTCCTTCCTCTCCCCCTCCCCCATCCCCTCCCTCCTCCCCTCTCCCCTCCCTCCTCTCCCCCTCCCCCTCTCCTCCCCTCCCTCCCTCCCCTCCCCCTCCCTCCTCCCCCCTCCATCTCACCCCTTCTCTCCCCCTCCCCCACTCCCCTACCTCCCCTCCCCCCCCCTACTCCTCCCATACTCCCTCCCCCCCCACCTCCCCTCCCCCTCCCCATACCTCCCCTCCCCACCTACTCCCTCCCCCCCCCCCCCCCTACCCCCTCCCCCCCTCCCCAACTCCCTAAGTAGGCCACTAATGTCTTAAGCTGCCTGTTTATGTCCCCTTCCCGTGTAGTTTCCGATAACAAATGGATGGCGGACATTGGGGCCGTGTAAACCTTAACGGTAATGAATGTCAGAGGGACACATTCAACAGCCATAACTACATAAATACAACGACCGTAACTTACTAGAAATTACTTGTGAATGCATTTGCAATATTCGGGAGTGAACTTTATCAGATTTTAGTGAGTTATACACATTCTGAAGCCATATATAGAAACAGCACGTGCCACAGGACAACACTTCAAAGTTGTGCATACTTCCTTTCTCTCCCTCTCCCTATCCCTCTCTCCCCTCCTCTCCCCCTCTCTCCCCTCCTCTCTCCCTCCTCTCTCCCTCCTCTCTCCCTCCTCTCTCCCCTCTTCTCTCCCTCCTCTCTCCCTCTCCCCTCTCTCCCTCTCCCCATCTCTCCATCTCTCCATCTCCCTCCCCCTCTCCCCCTCTCCCGCTCTCTCCCGCTCTCTCCCACTCTCTCCTCCTCTCTCCTCCTCTCTCCTCCTCACTCCTCTCTCTCCTCCCTCCTATCTCCCCTCATTCCCCCTCTCTCCCCCGCGACCCTATATCTCCTCTTTCCCCCCTCTCCCTCTCCCCCTCTCCCCCTCTCTTTCTTTAGTGTATAATGTGAATATCGCGCAGATACCCCCACCCACCCATCATCTATTTACATAATCAACACATCTTTAAGAACATAACGAATGCCCCTTCCACCCTAAGAATTAAAAACAAAATTAATTGAAAAGGAGAGTGTTGGCCATAATTAATTGATTAATAATTATTTAATTACAAATGTGGAAATTAAACAATTATTTATGAATGAAAATGGGAAAATAAGGAGCACACTTTCCCCTGATCACCTTAAAACCGTCTCCTCTATTTGAAAACTCCCCCACAAGCTCCGTTTTACGCATAATTTGTAATAATAAAAGTAATTTTTTTTAATGGAAGGAATGCGAAGTAAATTGCTTATTACTAAAAGAATTCATAGTAAATTAGTTTGCCAACGAAAGAATTTAAACTAAATTGCTTATTACCAATGGAATGCATTCTAAACTAGTGATTTTGGCATTACTAGGACAGGGAAAAGGGACAGGTTGGCTCAGTATCAGGATAATGTAATTGTGTGGGATATCAGGTCATGGTGCCGGCGGCTAGGTCTCCCAAGGGGGCAGCACTATAAAGTCGACATGAGTGCACTCTGTGTGTACAAGTTGTGGCCGTCCTGATATGGTGTTATATGTTGCCAGAACGTAAAACCCCAACAAGCAAGGTACGACAAAGCCACACTCACCCCACACTCACACTCACACTCACACTCACACTCATACACATACACACCCACACCCACAAACTCATATTGACACCCACTAACCCGCACTAACACCCACACAAAAACACTCACACTCATCCACGCCTAAACCCACTCCCCCTCATACTCACACTCACACCATACACAGCCACAAACCAACGCCAACACTCACACCCACAAACTCGTACTGACACCCACTAACCCACACTAACACCCACACATAAACACTCACACTCATCCACGCCCACACCCACTCCCCCTCATACTCACACCATACACAGCCACAAACCAACACCCACACTCACAACCACTAACTCATAATCACATTCACCCACATCCACACCCACTCCCCTGTAAACTCACACACACCACATCCATAAACCCACACCCACTCACACCCACACTCACACCCACAAACTCATACTCACAACCACCCACCAACCAACACCCACACCTACTCCTGTGTAACCCCCCCGCCCCCACACCACACCTATAAACCCACACCCGCTCGCACCCACATTCACACCACCCACAAGCATACCCCCTCAAACCCACACTCACCCGCACCCACTCCCTCTCCATCACACTCGCACACTACACCCACCGCACCCCACACCCATACTCACACACCACACCCACCCACAAGCCCTCACCCATACCCACCCCAATTCCCCTAACCCCCAACCCCAACCCAGCCCACCTCCACACCCACACCCTCACCCCCATACCCCCCTAACTCCCAACCAACATCCGGCTAGAAATTTTCCTTCAAGCCAAGCATTATTTGTGTCGTCGCCTGCCGCCCATCACTCGGCACCACGTTTAGCCGCCGTATAACCGCGTTCCCAATACGAGCGCCACCTGCCT
>CM059196.1:4880547-4921821 GCA_030323885.1 Branchipolynoe longqiensis
GCATGTGCGTGTAACCGGACATGCTACATGCTGTGCAAATAAACAACGGTTGAGGTGTGCAAATTAACACATCGAGAGCTGACTGAATTAACAACTCCTGAGCTGTGTGAATTGACAACTCTTGAGCTGTGTGAATTAACAAACCCTGAGCTGTGTGAATTAACAACTCATGAGTTGTGTGTATTAACTAATCCTGAGCTGTGTGAATTAACAACTACTGAGCTGTGTGAATTAACTAATCCTGAGCTGAATGAATTGACAACTACTGAGGTGGGTGAATTAACCGATGCTAAGCTGTGTGAATTAACAAATCCTGAGCTGAGTGAATTACAAAATCCTGAGTTGTATGATGTAACAAATCCTGAGCTGTGTGAATTAACTAATCCTGAGTTGTGTGAATTAACAACTAATGAGTTGGGTGAATTAACAACTTTTAAGCGGTGTGAATTCACAACTCCTAAGCTGTGTGAATTAACAACTTGTAAACGGTGTGAATTAACAACTTCTGAGCTGTGTGAATTAACAACTGCCACCACCCTTAACCAGCAAGAACAAACCATCAACACACCAAACATCCTACACAACTATCAACCTGTTTAAACACATTGAACACTATATAAGACAGATAAAATGTATGGTCAACTATAAACTGACCTTCTTTTAGTGAATACAAATGTAACCCACAACGATTGTTAAGTTGCCCCGAGTATACACTTTCTACTCGGTGCTGCTCACATTCCTGCATGAACTACAGTGACTGGTGCTGTACATTTTACAGAGCCACTCCCTTAATTCTATAGGATCGGTGCTGTAACTAATACAGCACTGATCAAACTTAGATTATTTAGACTGTCATCTACAATAGTAAGATGGCCGGAAGACCAGTGCTCCGGCGCTGACAAATGTCATATTCAGATGAATAAATACTTTACCAAAAGGAACTTCCTGAGCTGTGTGAATTAACAACTTCCTGGATTGAAAGTGAAACTCCAGCCTGCTGCGTTCCGCCTCCAGTTGGGTGCTGGTTCCCTCATCATCAACACCAACCCGTCACTAAGTAGGCTTCTCATTCAGCCTAATTGCACCCAAATGAAAAGGACTTCATCTGTTACACATATTACTAACAAATGTGAGCCTGTTTTTTTCAATTTCTAGCGCCATTGATACTTCTTTCGCATTATTTATTTAATTATTTATGGAAACGCAGAATTCTCAGAATGTGTGTACCACATGTGTGACATTTTTTTGTTGTTGTTGAAGATTTATACTGCCTATCATGGATAAGTCTGAATAGGCTTGTTTTCACCATTAAACTGGCCTTTGATGACGATGTAAGTTATACACAGCGGTGGACATACAAATTGGCAGAAATGGGGCACGGGGAATCGAACCACCGACCTTCAGATTAGGAGTACGACCTAGAAAAAAGTCAGACACTCTAACCACTCTGCCACAGAGAACGCCATGGAAGCCAAAGGTGAAAAGATTCCAAATAATAATGAATGACGTTCCAAATAATAGCAGAATCCAATTTCATATGAAGGTTTAGTGTTGTATATATGTCTGAGTTGACAAAACAAGATTATTTCACCTTTTGATTTTGATCTTATATGAATTGAGAAACATGTTAGAATTACTAGAATAAAATACATCCATAACATCAATTTAGCATTGATCCATAACTTTGGTTTAATACACATAGCAAATTCGAATACGAGTGTGTTTATTATAGTTAAGCAATAAAGATGTTCTTACAAGACAAAGGTGGGCGAAAAAGTGTAGGTAGATGCATGGTATCAATAAGAACATTTTCATATTTTCTCTTTATCATAAAATCATATAAGCGTGAGTTTGATACATGTTGTGGCATAGATTAAATTCATGTAATATTGCTCACAGATTTAGTGCACATAGGCAAAAATAGCTATTAGAGTTGATAGCCTCTCTCAGCCTTCCCCCCCCCCCCCCTTACAAAGGAGCTTAATCGTTGACACTGTACCATAGAAACCAAATATGAGGTACACAGTTGCTGAGAATGACAACAATATGAATTCCATCTCAATGATACTAAAGGTGGCACAGCCTGACGATTTGTTGAGTCTTTGCCCTGTTCCTGTGTGATAAAGGAAGGTAACCATGGCAAAAGTAGCCAGATAACACACCACACAGCTACGTACAAGCCTATGATATGTAAATAGGAGTAGGCTAGTCTAGTAATAAGAGTAGAAACAATAAATACATATATACCAAGAAAATTAAAAGAAACTAACATAGGCTACTAACTGTACCAACCAATTATCTATCTGCTACTGAAATGCAGGCAATCAAATACTGTATCAGCAGCCACTGTGTGGTAAGATAACACCAACACTACAACTGGCCAGCATTGAAAACAAACCTGGGTACCCAGGCTTATATGCTATGGACAGTATAAATACAGCCTCAATTAAAAAAAAAATATGTTAAAAAGAAAAAGGAACAAAAATTGTTTTACTGAAACTACATTCCAAAGACTTGAACCAAATCGGACTAGTGCTGCCCAGCGGTGAAAACAAGCATTAACACGCTTATCCGTTATGAGCAGGGTAAATAAATTCATCACACACACAAAATATATCTTAGATTGGGGATATAACCTCTTTGAATTTAGCTTGAAATACATTTTTAAATGAATAGCTGTGGGGATATTTAAAATGAACACATTGAAAAGTTTGTGTATCTCAGAAATTGTTGATGGTATTAAAGTATATGATGTTAGATTAAATTGAAATAGTTGTCAGCAAACTTCTACAGATATTCTTTAGATATATCAACTATGTACTTCCAAAATCGCTTGTTGGGCTCAGTAACTAAAATATCACACAAGAAAAACACAATATTGTACTCACATGGTTTAATCCCAAAACTAAAGTTGCTACAGACACATGCACATAGTCTGGGCTGGCTGGTGGCGGTGGTGAGAGAGAGCGTGCACTTGCCATGCACCCTTATTTATAGGTTAAAATCCAGGTACCAGTCAGGTGACCCAGCCTGTACCCAGCAGGCCCTTGGCTGCAGAGTATCAATGCAACCAGGTACCAGCCAGGTGACCTGGCCTGTACTCGACACGTCCTTGTCTTCAGAGCATGAAATATAATCCACCCGAAAATTCCCAAATATTTTACAGCGATTAATCGCCCCTAGAATCATGGATGTCTATCGTAGATGCTTTTCCTCATTCCAGTACCATCCAGCGCAACCATGATTCTAACAAATAGGGTCGGAAAATATCATATAAAAATGTTTACATAATAACTTGGCTCGTCATCTTATTCTTTGTTTACAATAATAGAGTGCCCTGTGCACAGCTATAAAAAATTGAACTAGAACTACAGAGTTATCATATGGTGATATGAGGCTCCCCACAATATATTAGGATTGTGTTAGGTACCCTTACTCTGCTAAATTTGGAAGAATTCTTGGTTTCCATCATATATTCCTCATCCACTGTATGGTCCTCTCAATCATCTTTAATGATCCCTTTGTATTGATATCTGGTCTGCTGGTCCACCTTGACGTACCTGGTTCCCTTCTCGAATGTTTTTATGGTACGAGTGGTAATCCTTGGAGAACCTAGTCATGACACCACTTGTAGACCTGGACCGGTTCGGTTGTGGAATCTTGGAACATTGTCTTCACCAGCTTCGCCCCAGCCCTGTTACCCAAGGGGGTTTTATTGGCCACTTCCCATAGGTGAATGTCTCTGGGCCTTACCACCCCCTCAGTCATGTGGCTGCTTCTTGTGCAAGGCATACCTGTGCTATCCTCAATAGCTGCTTAGAGGCAGACTTGTGTTGCTGCTGATACCACATTCGATACCCTATGACCAGTCCTTGACCATCATCCCACGTCTTCAGTTCTCTCGCTCCACTTCAATTGTTCATACTGAGACCATTCTTCTTCAATATATATGCCTGGTCACCAAGTTTCCCACCCATCAATTACTTTAAACCTGAATAATTAGTTTAATACCTCATAACACCGTAATCACTCTTTGTATTATCTTAATACATAGCATAATTTCTTGACTGGTTCACTTAAACAACAATGCTGTCGTGTGATGTCATCGGAAACCTGTTTCGCTGTTGGTTCCAATGAAGACCTTGTCAGTTTGGCATGCATCACTATGCTGATCTGGACATCTCTGGTGAGATTCCATGTTTATGGCGGTAAACATCTGATCAGCTCATTGTCTGTGAACCTGTGTATTAATTAAAATACATATTCTTTTAATTATCATGACAAATAGCAAGTTCCCTTCATCCTGTGGAATATACTCATTAAATAATACGCCCCTTGAAAATAACAAAAGAAAAAAAACCATGAGTTTGAAAACCATGATTTTTTTTGTTTTTTTTGTTTTTTTTAAATTTTCAAATACTTAAGTTAAGCACATCGTTAAATGACAATCCATTCTCGTATTAACTAATATTTACAACATGTTTAATATGGTTATATATTTATGCATCCCAGCTTATGGCCAGTATGTTTCATGTTCATTACTTTTCAGCTGGGATTAATCTTTGCTGACATTTGCCAGATTATACTACTATCAAACTTTTCCATTACTGATACTATTCCTCCTTCAACAATCGGTTAATGTATGTTTACCATATTTATATTATGTGTGACTGGTAGTGATATTCATTACTATATATCAGATCACCATACTTGTATACAATATGTTTACATTAATCAAACCATGCACAATTAATTAAACCAGGCATGTATGTTGTTATTTCAGCATTATGTATGACTGGCAATGACCTCCAGTTTTTATGCATCAGAAAACTACATTTGCAACATATATTAAAACCAACATACAATGTGTATTGTGTATTGTTTTTGGGTAGATTTGGTGCTGTCACAAGATATGAACCATGTGTTGTTCATAATTTGTTTGCTTTGTTACTGCAACAACATATACCCGCTTTGTACAATACTGTATAACAGTAATACAAAAAGTATCATCACTGAAAGGTTTGTGTATCTCAGAAATTGTTGATGGTATTAAAGTATATGATGTTAGATTGAATTGAAATAGTTGTCAGAGAACTTCTACACATATTCTTTAGATATATCAACTATGTACTTCCAAAATCACTTGTTGGGCTCAGTAACTAAAATATCACACAAGAAAAACACAATATTGTACTGACATGGTTTAATCCCAAAACTAAAGATGCTACAGACACATGCATATAGTCTGGGCTGGCTGGTGGCGGTGGTGAGAGAGAGCGTACATTTGCCATGCACCCTTATTTATAGGTTAAAATCCAGGTACCAGTCAGGTGACCCAGCCTGTACCCAGCAGGCCCTTGGCTGCAGAGTATCAATGCAACCAGGTACCAGCCAGGTGACCTGGCCTGTACTCGGCAGGTCCTTGTCTTCAGAGCATGAAATATAATCCACCCGAAAATTCCCAAATAGTTTACAACATGTTTGGTTGGTATGTTCCTGATTGACAGACTAACACATGTGTAGCTTGCTTTAATATGTTATAAGCATTAAAGAGTGTTGATGGCTAGGATTATGACGATTTCCACCACAAACACACCTAGATACAAGATACAGCGAGAGCTATATAATGGACACTCTGGTGCTTCAGCAGTGACATGTTCTAGATAAACTGACTTGGTATTGCTTCTCTGCTCCAAGTAAATGGTTAATTTTGTTGAATGAGCTTGGGCTCATTCGGGGTCATTACAGGGCACATTAGACAGCGAAGCCATTTACCGTTAAAAACCATATACATGAGTATTACTGTTAATAATTAAGTAACTGTTGCTACCCGCTATTTGCTCTGTCATTATTCACCTCAGCTCAATTGTTCACACATCTCATCTCTCCTCACGTCGCTAACATCCCTCACCACTCTGATCACCACATGCCCTTTTCCATGCAGCATTCGGATGCCACACATGAAAATGTAAAGCCCCCAGGGGATGTCCGGAATAAAGCCATGTCCTCCAACTCATGTTTCCCTGTCGTGTGTGCTATAGACTGTAATGAGTGTAGCAGTAGGTATGTTGTATAGATAGGACTGTAGTGAGTGTAGCAGTAGCTATGTTGCATAGGTAGGACTTTAATGAGTGTAGCAGTAGCCATGTTATATAGGTAGGACTGTAATGAGTGTAGCAGTAGCTATGTTGTATAGGGAGGACTGTAATGAGTGTAGCAGTAGCTATGTTGTATAGGTAGCACTGTAACGAGTGTAGCAGTAGCTATGTTATATAGGTAGGACTGTAACGAGTGTAGCAGTAGCTATGTTGTATAGGTCGGACTGTAATGAGTGTAGCAGTAGCTATGTTGTATAGGGAGGACTGTAATGAGTGTAGCAGTAACTATATTGTATAGGTAGCACTGTAACGAGTGTAGCAGTAGCTATATTGTATAGGTAGGACTGTAGTGAGTATAGCAGTAGCTATGTTGTATAGGTAAAACTGTAGTGAGTGTAGCAGTAGCTATGTTATTATATAGGTAGGACTGTAGTGAGTGTAGCAGTAGTTATGTTGTATAGGTAGGACTGTAGTGAGTGTAGCAGTAGCTATGTTATATTTGCTATATACGTTACGGATGCGTTAACAACACGTCAAAACCCGTTGCGGGCGCGCCGGCGGAATGCTGGCATACCATTCAGCAATGTCGCTTAACATTGGCATTTTTTTCGCCAAAATGCGACCGTTCCGTCGGCGCGTCTGCAACGTCCCATCGATGGGTGGTGGGCGCGCCGCGCCATTGGCGTTGCTCCAGCGTTTCTCGGCGCGTTGGACGTGTTGCCGTCGCGCCTGGACGCGTTGGCCGCGCGGTGTGGACGCGCTGTCGGCGCGTCCTGATGTGTTGCTGGCGGGTATGTAGATGCTCATACGGTACTAACATGACACCAACACGCTACCAGTGCACCATCAACACGCTACAAGCACGCCAATAATGCGCTACCGACATGCTGCTGATGCGCTAGTGGCACGCGACTAGCGCGCCAATAACGCGCCAATGGCACGCCACCAACCCGCCACTAACATGCTGCGCCCCGTCAAACTTTGACCCAGACACGCCGAAAAGTTGGACGTGTCTCGCTTGCTACCAAATATTTTGCGCGTTGGCGGCACGCCGGAAAACACGTCATAGTGTGACTGCCCCATAAATGCAACACCCAAGCAATTGTAATTAAGAGGATTCATACCCTTCCTTCAATATATGCCTCTCGTTGTCTACTAGGACATCCCAATTCACAATGCAGATGCACATGCGTCTTGTTATTAATATTAGCAGAGGCAGTCAGTGAATTGCGCTTAATGCCCCACCGCAATTGGTCCAGCCGCAATCGCCTTAAATGGCCACAGTGGGAGCCACTTCAAACGGCGCTATTAATCAGGGTGGTAGTCAAACCTTAAAACGGAACCTGATGAACAGGACAGCGCTGCTCAAATTAAACACACTCACTGTCATCAAGCCGGTGACCAAAAAAGTAATCGAAGAAGGCAGATATTAAGATGCAGCCACCTGGAGGGATGGTGTGTATGGATGGATAGCACATCACCAGACAGGCGAGAGATAGTGGAGAGAGAACATGGCCAAATGTGTTGAGCGTCCGCTTCCCGCTTTGCGAGTCGCTTGTGGATTGTTGGTGACGGTTACGGTGACGGTAACGATGATGATGATGATGATGGTGCTGGTGATGGTGGTGGTGATGGTGACGATGATGGTGATGGTGACAGTGATGGTGATGGTGATGATGAGGATGATGGTGATGGTTACATTGGCATGGGCAGTGACAGTGACAATGATGATGATGGTGATGGTGGTGGTGATGGTGATGGTAACAGTGATGGTGATGGTGATGGTGGCAGTGATGGTGACGATGACAGTGACAGTGATGGTGATGGTGATTGTGACTGTGATGGTGTCAGTGATGGTGATGGTGATGGTCACGGTGATGGTGATGGCGGTGGTGATGGTGATGGTGACCATGACAATGACTGTGACGGTGATGTTGATGGTGACGGTGATTGTGACTGGTGATGGTGAGTGGTGATAGTGATGCGGATGGTGATGCTGATGCTGATGGTGATGGATTTTGGTGATGGTGAGGGTGACTGTGATGGTGATGGTGATGGAGATAATGATGGTGATGGCAATGGTGATGGTGATGCTGCTGCTGATGATGATGATGATGATGATACAAATAATAATAGCATTACACCATCCACATTGTGTATATGATGTATACTGGAGTATGGGAATATAAATGACACAGTGAATAATGTGTATTCTCAGTCAGTCCCAGTGGCCAATTTATATTCATATTCCCCAACTCTATGCAGTGCTATCCATCTCCAGCATATCTGACCTCGGTGGCGGCACCATCGCCACTTGGACTAACTACCCAGCTGATGGTTGGTCTCACACCTCGCAGAATCATTTTTTGTTCTTCTATGTCTTATGATTTGGTAAGGCTAATTTGATTCTTGTCCGAGACTCAATTGAAATACAGTAGCACCTCTCTAAAACGACCGACCTTGGGACCGACTTTAAGGAGGTGATCGGTGTAGGGAGTTAGAATATGGTTACAATGGTATTGTTGTGACCCACGTAAAGTGGTCGATGTAGGGGAGTGGTCCATCTGTGGAGGTGGTCGGTTAGAGAGGTGTTACTGTACTCAGCTCAGTTCTGTGTTGCGTTGTTGGTTCTCGGAGTAGGCCATACTTATTTATAGTTGGATGAATACTATCCGCCACATATTTCTCGATTTGATAGATAGGCGTGCACGTCTCTGATTGGGGCATTCTGACCATCTGGGAAGTGCGATTTGCAGCGTAGTGTTTCAGATTCTTGTAATCCTATTGCATCATTAGTGGGTAGTAAATAATGAGGCTGCATCTTGAGCCTGAATGTAGCCATGGCTGACTGATGGCTTGCTGTGAGGTATGTGGTACTACAGGGGGAAGAGGCAGTAATTGGCTGCTGGTTGGTGGTGGAGTGGCAGCATGGAATGGGGTAGTTGAAATATGGCGTGCGAAGTATGGAAGCTTGAAAGGATGACAAATTTGTTACTGAATCAGGTATGCTCCAGAGTAAATTAAAAAAAATATAAAAAAGTCAATCAATTCCCCAAAATATAATTAATTAAAAGATTATATAGCAAATGCAAATATAAAACTAAATAAAATGGATCTGTATGGAAATTAGTGTACAGTTGTTACTTGTAGTAGCTAAGTAAAAACCAGTGGTCCATAACTGGTTCATCAAAGGTGGTGGTATGTGCTGTCCTGTCTAGTGGGAAAGTGCACTTAATATACTGATTGCTGCTTATCGGAAAGATTAGCCTATGTGGCGGTTGCAGGTTTCCTCCAAAGAAAACCAGACGGGATGGCTGAATGAGCTAGAGCGTCCGTCTCCCGAGTTGGTAGACCATGGGATCGCGGGTTTGAACCCTGGTCGAGTCAAACCAATGAATTAAAATTGATACTTGTTGCTTCCTAGCCAGGCACTTGGCATTATTAGGACAGGGCAAGGACTGATTGGCTCAGTGACAGGATAATGTGACTGAGTGGGATATCAGGTCATGCTGATGGTGGCTTGGTATCCCAGTTGGGCAGCACTATAAAATCACCTTGAGTGCGCACTGTCACAAGTCAGTACCCGTCCTGATATGACATTAGATGTTGCTAGGACGTAAAACAACAATAAAGAAACAATCCTCCAAAGAAATATGTTAGAATGACCGTATGGTTGACGTCCAATAGCCGATGATGCAAACACAAAATCAATGCGCTCTCGAGGTGTTGTTAAATACAAGCTTTACTTTTAACCTAGTCAAAAGAATTTGCATTAGAATTATTGAATACAATACAACGACTAACTCAGAAGGAGAGCGATATCCCCCTGAACTATTCCAAGAGCTGAAGCTATGCACTCTATATATCCTGCTATATATCCTGCTATATATCCTGCTAGATGGTTCTAACTAAGAAATATGAAGCTAATATGACTGAGTAATTCACACAAACGTCAGTTCCTGCTTGTTTCGCTTAAATTACATTGATTGAATATGTGACAGAAATTTCAACTGTGGTGAATTGGGCATGCTCATGCATATTGCCCTATCTTAGTGATGTCGAGCGCCGGGCTTGGTCGTGGCAGGTATACATGAAGAGTTCAGGGGGAAAACCCTGTAAACAACAACCCACAAATCGAATAAAAATAAAAATTGTTACCTGAATGTAATTTTAATTCTCTAATTGAAACGATTATGGAGCAATGAATACAAAACAAATAGGAGGGTAACAAAATAAACTTGTTGAAGGTTTCATTCCAATGTTTATCTCAGTCTTTGGATTGGTATTTAGAGGGCTTTGCGCTTGAACTCCTCAAAATGTTAAAGTCATTACTCTGACTCGCCGCAAGGTAATTCATTTTACATTGTATGTAGTGTAGTGGTCTGCACTGACCTCTCAGGCAAGGAGCCGCATAGACAGGTAGGCGTGGGAAGTGTGGTGACATCAGGGAGTCTAGGTGGTGGAATGGTGCGCACACTGGCCCGGAATGCAAAGAGAGGTGGGTTCGAGTCCCGCTGTAGGCGCAATATTTCCCATTTTCATCACCCCCATGACAGTATCTACCACCTAAATAGTTAAATATTATATTAGTCGCTCTAAAAGCAACGAATACTATTTCCTGTTAGCTTTCTATTTCTTAATCCCAGCACCTGCCACTTGGGAAATGGGCACTAAAATCAGTGAACCATTCTGTCTGATTTTTCTTTTTTCCCCCCTTTTTGTTGGTGATGAATGTATATACCCTGCTCATAGAGGATAAGTGAGTTAATACTTTGACTATAAGAAGTTTACAAATAATAAAAGGGGAATATTAGATTCCTGATTATAATATTTGAATAATAGCTTACAGTCTTGTAAATCAGTAGGGCTCTAACCTGATACTGAGATATACAATGATACTCTGTTGTAGCATAATACTGTTGTGAAACAACTATTATTTCTTTTCTCTGTAGCAAACTTTGGATTATTTTTTACTACGTTATATATTTTAATGAATGTAGCATAAAACGGCCAGAAAGGCAATGCATCGGTGCTGAAAAAAATACTTATATCACCCCATTTCCATCACTGATCATTCCCCCCCCCCCCCCCCCCCCCCCCAAAAAAAAGCATTATTACATTGGGCAAGGACTCTCATATAAATTATGAACATCGCCTAAAGAAATTGGTTGTAATGCTTGCATTGCATTTGATTTGCAGCGAAGTAAGACCCCCGCCCCCTGTTCCTCCTCCTGCAACCCACCTCCCCACCCCCCCCTGTGGCTTCCTTCCCTCCTTATAACGCGCCCGCTGCTGCGTCTAGACACTCCGCCTCCTTGTTCCTCTTGCTCCATGACTCTACTTTTTCCACCCACCAACCCCAGCTTTTTCCTTTTCTCTTTATAGGGTGGCGGACTCTTCGGGGGATCTCTCCATGTACCTGACATTCTTCCTCCTACTGACTTTGCCCCATATCTGGCTGGTCGAGACAATTCCACTACTGGCATGTTTACCCCATTGTTACTTGACATTTCCTATTAACTGTTCATACTTAACATTTAGACATTGCATTTTATGCTTGTGAACAAATCAAATGTTTATTCTCCCCCCACCTCCTAGTTCATTCCTTTGTTGCGTATCAGCCCCGAACCTGGAATAATGCATACCGAACAGTTGATATCGGGCAACAGATTCAGTAGATAAAAGTTTCACCCCATACTTACAGTACAGGGGTGATAATCAACCCATTAGAAAAACTGGCGAAGAATTTTGACATGCTGGGGAAATTAACTGAGCAAATAAATTCTTAATTTAAGAAGCAAAATATATTCTTTATATATATCTTCATATTTACCCGCTACTTTTGAGTTGAAAAATGTAATAAAACATATGGTTTAATAGACTTTAAAAGTGAATTTGATGGCGTTCGATGGCCGCCATCTTGTCTTTTTGCATTCTCACCCATTTCACCAACTCTATGCCAATGTAAGTACCCAATTGACATTGGAACCAGGGATTCTACGTCCTGTTCCATACTAAAGCTATTTTCGCCCGTATTTACACTACGTTGTCGTTCACCCGTGTACTACAAGTACATGGTGAATCTTTTATCTACAGATTGAGGAGATACAAACTGGTGTATATCCAAGTACCATGACAGCATTTACTATGTAAGAAAACAAATTAGAAAGAAAGATAAAACACAACATCAACTCGGCATTACATGGAATGGCCATAGCCATATGCTATCTAAATTTGTCAGGCGCCATGGGAATGTATACTTAAACATTCACCGATCCTGTTCACCGACTTACAATTATGTATCCACCGGTTCTACTATGCATTACAGATCAGATAGAACATGGTATGCTATTTGTATTTTTTTGAATTGACACACATAGCATAATGATTATGCATCGCATTGAAGTGTATTAAAGATTATCTTACTTTTGTTGTGCTGTATATTGCATGTATATATATATATATCTATGGTTGTGGTAATTTCTCTGGGGGTCATTTAGTGTAACGATGCCGGGGATGATCTTGTGCATACATATAGATGGGAATTATGCTTGGTTCATGCCATCATCACAGTCTAACGTGGATGCTGCAGCTGCAGCGACAGAAACGCTACAACCACTTCCGGTACGACAGGCAGGCTGCGAGGCCCGCCCGCCAAGGCAGAGTTGAACCTCCATCCTCCTCCTTGTGAGCACGCGCTATGTCTAAGGCGCCATTGCTGGGATGACCTAGTTATAGGACTATGCCTGACCTAGATGCAGGACTTGGAATGGCTTAGTTGTAACACCTGGACTGACCTAGCTGTAGGGCTTGGACTGAGCTAGTTGTAGGGCTTGGACTGATCTAGCTGAAGTCCTTTGACTGACCTAGTTGTAGTACTTGAATTGACCTAGGCGTAGGTATTGGACTACCCTAGTTGTAACACTTGGACTGACCTAGTTATAGTCCTTGGACTGACTTAATTGTAGGGCCTGGACTGACCTAGTTGTATGCCTTGGACTGCCTTAGTTCTAGGCCTTGGACTAACCTGGTTGTAGGACTGTGACTGAACTGGTTCTAGAGATTGGACTGACCTAGTTGTAGGCCTTGGACTAACTTTGGACTGACGTAGTTAGAGGATTTGGAATGGCATAGTTGTAGGACTAGGACTGACCTGACGGTTGCAATCAGATATATCAAGCACCAAGCCAGACTACATTCCCGTTAACGGTACCAGATTGGTGAATGGGCTAGCAGGAGAGTGTGTATACCATGCTGAAGGTCGGGGGTTCGATCATTAGCCGAACAACTCTAACACTTGATAGATATCTTGCCTCTTTCCATTGCATAGTCTGATGCTGGTCAGTTGTAGAATAGCGCAATGATGGTATTGTATTAGGGGAGATCCAAATTGGAAACATTATGCCTAGATCAGGATTCAAACCCACACTTTCAGGACTAGCCTCCTAACCATTAGTCTGCCTAGGCTCCCTATTACAATTACCCCATACATAACTGTCTACGGGGCTCCTTTCCTGAAAGGTCAGTACAGACTACTACACTTGTCCCCCTGGAATCGGAATCGTGGTTTGCATCCATAACTTGCTTAATGCTTTTAAGATTAAATACATATGTGATGGCCCATGGTCTTTCACACTGCCACACACTCACGGAAGAACAGAAAGATTTAGTACACTACGCTTCCAACTGGTTTATTACCAAAACTTATCGGCTCTCCGCCGTGTCAACAGTCAACTGAGCCGCCCCCTAACTCGGCAGGTCCCACATCACCTCTATAGGTGGGTGGGGGGTGTGCTAGCCACACACAGTAGAGGGCAGCCCAGTCAGAGCTCTCCCAGTTGGCTAGCATGCCGCCACCTAGCACAGTTCAGTGTAACTGTGTAGTGTGCGGTGTAGTGTCTGCCACCACCGCGTGGTAGTGGGGGCTCATGTACAGACTACTACACATACACGCAATGCACTGATGTGTACATAGTCAGAGTAGGTGCAACAACCACACATCTCATAGTTGTTCAGGATCTTTCTCACGGCACCCAGGATCATATGGGTGATGCAAAAAGGAAACATGCATGGGTCCAGAGCAGGATTTGAATCTTGACATTCTGTGGCTAGCCTCCTAACCATTAGACCACCTAGGCTCCCTGATGTCATCACCGTAACCATGCCTACCTGTGTATGTGGCTCCCTGCCTGAGAGGTCAGTGCAGACTACTACACTATGCTAGGGCAATGCGACTAAGTGATTTATTGTAGTAGCATGTTTTCTGTAGAAACGAGCAAGGAAAATGTATCAGGATAATGTGACTGATTGGGGCATGACACCTGTTGTTGTTGAAGATTTATATTGTCTATCATGGATAAGCCTGACTAGGCTTGTTTTCACCATTAGACAGTTTGTCGATAGAAAGCCCGAGCCTACACCTTTACCGACCGAAGGGATTTTTAACCTCCCACACCACATAGACATGGTATGAGAACAACTGGCCTTTGATGACACTGTAAGTTATACACAGCGGTGGAAATCCAAATTGGCAGAGATGGGGGCACAAGGAATCGAACCACCGACCTTCAGATTAGGAGTCTGACCTAGAAAAAAGTCAGACACTCTAACCACTCCAACACAGAGAACACCTGTCACAACTGGTTTGGTGGTAGTAGCATTAAACAGCTGTCAGAAGCGCGGAAACCATGTCTGGGATCGTTAATTTGAATAATGTTCTCCCGTGAAAATATGACAATAATAAATATATACAAGAAAAGGAAATTAATGAAATATTTATTCAACTCACTACAATTACGAACAACAACGCATTCTGGTATGACCTCAGACATCGCTAGGGTGTAAAGCCCCGTTCACTCTATTCATATAAGCCCTGTTCACACGGGCAAAATGTGAGGCGAATCAGGCAAATCGAATCAGGTGAGGTGAATTAGGCGCCCGTTCACACGGACACTGCGTGAGGCGTAAGTGGATATCTGCGCATGAGCAAGTACAGACTAACCAGCACCATTTTGGGTTCGACAATGCTGGCACCAGAGAGTGTGGGTTCGACCTAGATATGTATTTAATGAATCTTATTGGTTTGGAATGATCAAAACTTCTGCTGGGCAGTGAAACCCTAAAAATAAATGATGAAAAAAATAGATGTGCGTAGATAGCGGTTTCATTAATTAAATTATATAATATGCGCTTTTGATCGACCGGAAAGTCAACAAACTAAGGTCGACAGCGCATGCGGGTGAGGTGCTTAATCCGCCTCAGTGCGTCCACATGGGCAAAATAAATCGAATCAGAGAAATCGCCTCACGTAGACTACCTCGCTTAGGTGGTTTACAGGATCCGCATCACGTGAGTCGAATCAGCCCTAATCCACCTCAGACGTCCGTTCACACGGCAAATGTGAGGCGAACTAGGCAAGTCGCTTTCCACGAATCGATTTACATTGCCCGTGTGAACAGGGCTACAGTCTGTGTGATGGGTATGTAGATGAGAGAGGTTCCTATTTTGAGAACTCGCCTGTTGCCATAGAAACTGGTAGCGGGGTAATATTCCATGCTAGAATAGAATGAGTTGAGGGCGTCCTGCTGAATCCTAAGGCAAATATTAAGCGGTTATTGCCAAATATGGTGCTGAAAGCCCAAAGCTAAATAGATGCGCGTTCTCAAGAACTGAGCAGCTCAGAAACCCAAAGTGTACATATTGACACCAACATCCATTTACCTATAACCCGCCCATTTCTGGTCATCATGCCACGTGACCCAATTTGATTGAAAATGCTTTAATAAATATTGATATAATATTAATAATTAAAAATAATAATAATAATAAATTAAATTAAGCGAATTGTGAATTCATTGACCTAACACCACGAACTGAGTCACGTTGCCCCAAACAAGGAAACCGGATTACGGACATATTCGGAAAGAGCAGAGTGTAAGCTTTAACATGATATCACATATATTCTTGTAGGATGGAAATTGACTATATTATTACAAAGAAATGGCCAAACATTCATACAAATTACATACCTTAAAGAATTCATTTTAAAGTCAAGGTATAAAAGATCATGTTATTGAATACCCATTACACAATGCGTAATAGAAGTACTTGTTGGTATTATAGATGTGGATATGGCCCAAAAACCCCGTAAACGCCAATGCAAAAATTGAGTTAAACATTCTAAGCTAACCTTCAAAAAGTTCCTTTTTTTAGATTCCTATTTTTTTGTTCCACGCTCCATAATCAGCTCATCACAAGAAAGGTCAAAGTAATGAGAATGAAAATTAGCTTCAGGTAAAAATCTGTTACTTTAACAATAGTTTTGGATTGGCGTTTACGGGGTTTTTCTCCTAAACTCTTCAAATTTATTCAGTAAAGGCAAGTTTTATGGGATAAAACAAAGTCAATAATTTCACCCACATAAACTTTGACACCCTATTACTCAAGATGCACAGGTGCGCAACCCGACTCATCTTGTGATGTCAGATCATTATCATTTATTAAGGCTTTGAGCCCTCAATGTCATCATCCATGAAATCTAAATGCAATAGTGGACTGCTGTGAACTACTCACCTGGTAGGACCTCGATCATTCTTCGCTACCCACCAACCGGTGAGGTATTATGTCTGATGTGGGTGAGCAGGATCGGAGCTGTTAGTTTGAAACCCTTCGCAGGTGATGCTTTGTAAATTGTAGCCTAATCTCAACATTACACCATTATGAAATAAACTGTATTTATTGTGATTGTTGTTCATTAGTTGATTAAGCAATGGAAATTTCAACCATGGACAATAATTATTGGTCTTCCTCATTCCATTGCTCCTTGCACTATCCTAGTAATGCCGAGTGCCAGGCCAGGTAGCGGCAAGTATGAATGTTTAAGTTATTGGTGTGATTCGGTCAGGGGTTCAAACCTTCTTTTTTGTCCATAGTACATTAGGTGATTAAGCAGGGCAAATTTCAATTGTGGAACATTGGTCTTCCTCATTCCACTGCTCCTTGCCCTATCCTAATAATGCTGAGCGCCAGGCTAGGTAGCGACAGGTATAAATTGTTATGTCATTTTTGGTTTGACCCACGAGTTCGAATCCCACAACCGACCAGAACGGGAGGCGGACACTCAACTCATTCGGCCATCTTGTATAATGCCTTATATTTAGTGTTACTCATGTAATTGTTACTGAATATATGCATTACACATGTCCAACTTCTTCCACATTATGGTCTTATTGCATTTAGCAGATTGCCAACCCAACTCTACAAGAACCCGAGAGGAGGATGTCATTGTTGACGGAAACAAGCTGAACTCTCTTCCGGAATTCACCTACCTCGGAAGCACTATATCAAGTGATGGACGCATTGATGCTGAAATACAGAGGCTATCGCATATTTCGGCCAACTATGCCAGAGACTCTGGAACAACCACCACGTGTCCATGCTGGGCAAAGGCAAGATCTACCATGCAATCATGCTATCCACCCTTCTATACCGAGCCGAGGCATGGACAGTGTACAGACAACAGATGTAAAAGCTGCATGCCTTCATGATGCGACATCTGCGTTCAATCATGAGGCTAACCTGGAAGGACAAAGTGACAAATAAGGAAATACTCGAATGGACGGGGCTGCCCTCTATGAAAGATCTTGTGATCAAAAAGAATCTCCGGTGGACTGGACACCTCATGAGGATGTCATCAGACAGGCTACTAAAGCAGATCTTCTACTCTCAACTGTCTTGTGGTTATAGAAAGAGAGGGCGCCCTCGTCTCCGGTTCAAGGATACCATCAATAGAAACCTGAAGCTGAGAGACATTAAGACCGACTCATAGACATCACTCCCACAGCAGAGAGCTAAATGGAGAGTGGCAGTCAAGTACTGAAAGCAGTCTTTGTCGCATCATGACTGATGGCATGATGATGATGAGATTGCCTTAGCATTCTAACCTCGTTAATTAAAAAAAATTGAATATGAATTAGCAATCGTCCATTTTCTGTTAGGGAAGTGGGATGTTACTTTGCCAGTTATTCAGAGAATAAGTCTTAGACACATTGATTATAAACTTCTCAATTACCTTGGATATGTACATTGCTTACTCCTCGATTCCTGAGTCCCTTTACACAAGCAAAGTTCGTGGATTACTTCATAGCCTGAAGGTAATGTCTCACTTAATGAAGGGGTAATATTAGTTGATTGCGTCATAGCCCAGAGAGAATTCATTGTTCAGTTAAAAGACTCAAATTTGTAAATTATTTCATAGTCAAACGGTAATTTATTATAAAATCAAAAGAGCAATGTTATTAGATTGCCTCATAGCCCAAAGTCCATGTATTGCTTGGATGAAAAGGAAAAGTTAAGAGATTGCCTCATAGCCTAAAGGCAATGTTTTGTTAAATTAAAGGATAAAAGAGAAGCGTGGTAGATTGGCTCATGATATGTTTGTTTGTGTTGAAAATTAACAATTCCACCTTGTGGTGTTGAAATCAAAATCCACGCTTCAACTCCGCAGCGACAGGAGCCCTTAAATTATCCGCTATGATGACAAGATGCTTGTTTGGTTAATCATGTCAGCATTATGTGAAAGTAAACATTGCCAGCAATGTCTTCAAAACTTTGGAGGCGCCATATTTTGACTACGGGGATATAATCGTCAGTAAGGTGTGACTACATAAACTATAGAGTACTAAGGATATGCCTTGGAAAGCGTAGTCGTTTCCCAAAGCAAGAACGGCATAAGATAGCGGGAGTAACATTCCTCACAAACTGGCAACAGGATCACCTAAGATTGTATGCATACAAGTCACAAACTGAAAAAAACGGGAGGTTGCAAACAAGGTGCACAAGAAGCAACAATGGTATGTTACTAACAATGGCAAAATCAAAATGCAGTGCATATGATCGCAGTGTAGCTAACATATGAGTGTCAATGTTTGGAATAATCTGGCAGCTGCAACAAAAAGTGCAGAAAACATAGCAGTGTTTAAGAAACAACACAAATTAATTAAAACTGGAAAGATAACTCATGAGTGCAACATGTTAATTACAAAAATAATGATCAGCGTGATCCTATAGGAGTAGCTGCATTGTATGACTCCACACTGCTCAGGCAAAATGCTGGCTGATAATATAATTTAAAATCCGTCCTGCTGAGAGGGAGCGGTAGTGGTAGTGACCAGGCGCAGCTGGTATCATGCGGTCATGAGCTGCTCACAGGTGGCAGTGCAGTGGAGAATGAAGGAACTAACCTAGTCCTATGGTAGTAATAGCTTAGTGACATTAGGGTATAGAGTAAGTAAGGGAGAGAACTGCTAGGGGGTAGTGTCCTTGTTTATATTCCCATAATAGATTATAGAGCATATATTTTCTTAGTACAAGACAAACAAGTAACAACATAAACCTATCAACATCAAGATGCTTAACAGCAGGATTAGACCTTAAGGCTTACTAACAACAAATGAAATTAACAAGTTACAATACAAATGCCAAAAACCACAATATTTATATTTGTTATATTTTTGTATTGAGGCTGTATTTATATTGTCCATAGCATATACGCCTGGGTATTCAGGCTTGTTTTCAGTGCTGGGCAGCTGTAGTGTTGGTGTTATCTTATCATACAGTAGCTGCTGATAAGGTATTTGTTTGCCTGCATTTCAGTAGCAGATAGATAGTTGGTTGTTATGGTTAGTAGCCTAAGTTAGTTTTTTTAAATTCTCTTGGCATATGTGTGTTTAATTTGTTCTACTCTTACTACTAGACTAGCCTACTCCTATTTACATATCATAGGCTTGTAGGTAGCTGTGTGGTGTGCTATCTGGCTACTTTTTGCATTATAATTAAATGGCCTCAGCTGGATTTTGGATTGTTTGCAATCTACAAACAGGAAAACCCCATAAACAACAAATCCAATTATATTAATAAACAATAGACAGTCTAACCACGATCATTTCGAAACTGTTTCACGCCACTGTTTATGTTATAGGTCTCCAGCCACTAAGTAGGTCAAACAAACGCTGCCTTGCCTCCTGTCACGTGACCTCGTGCTAGTACTTAGTAGATCAGCTAGTAGGCCTCATAGTGGAGTCCGCGCCTCCCTCCCTCCCCCTCCTACCCCCTTCCTCCGGCCATTGATTAATGTGAGTGTGAATTGGACGCTTTGGCGAGAATTAATTAAACGCTTTTTATTCCACACAACGCAATAGCGTTCTGGGTTAGAATCCTGGCCGACCAGACGGGATGGCCAAATTACTTAGAGCGTCCGTCTCTCATGTTGGTAGACCATGAGATCGTGGATTCGAACCCTGGTCGAGTCAAACCAATGATGTAAACATTTATACTTGTCATTTCCTAGCCAGGTGCTCAGCATTATTAGGATAGGGCAAAGGCTGGTTGGCTCAGTGTCAGGATAATGTGACTGAGTGGGATATCAGGTCATGGTGCTGGCAGCCTGGTCTCCAATTTGGGCAGCACTATAAATCACCATGAGTGTGCACTGTCACAAGTCAGTACCCGTCCTGATCTGAGCTTAGATGTTGCTAGGACGTAAAACAACAACAAATAAACCGTTGTTAATTCAGCAGGCATCTATCTGAGAGCCGTCGCTAAGGCTGGCCGGCAGTGATATAACCTTTGAGGACAAACTAGCACACAAATGGGCAATCGGCCCTAATTCACGACACGACGCAGGACTACATAGTATGGGAATTGTATTTAATATAATTTCAACAGCGGCTAGACTTTCTGAATGCAGGATCATGTGTTGGAGCCTCCATCTCGGATAAAGTGCTGGATAAAGACATACCTTATTTATATATTCAATTATTTGTTAAGATGTCTGACTGTGTTCTAGCTCAGACTCCTAATCTGAAGGTCGATGGTTCGATTCGCCATGCCATCACCTCTGCACATTTGGATGTCCAACACTGTTTATAACTTACAGCATCATCAAAGGTCAGTTTCTCACATACCATGTCTATTGAGGATTTGCTTCAAAGGATTAGCACCACGTGATCAGTGCCACGTCGGCCATCATGGTTGGATAGAAAGTACAGCATAACGCTGCCGATGGGGCTGCGGCATTAATATCGCTTCGATTTTGAGTTTAATTTGACTGAATTTCACTTATTGAGTATGTTATTATGTAAAATAAATAATAGTTCAATCCCCCAGTGAAAATTCATGATTCTAAATAATACAATTAGATCATAGCAGTGAATAGATTTGTGCTCTTTGTTTTGTTTACATTCGGCAATATCGCCGCCGATGTGGCAGCGGCGTTAATATCGCTTCGATTTGGAGTTTAATTTGACCAAATTTCACTTTTTTAGTAAGCTATTCTCATAAATAACATTATTTCAACCACCAGTGAATACTCATGATTCTAAATAACGGAATCTGAATTGTAGGCTTGCGTTTTCTATCGACCAACTGTCTAATGGTAAAAACAAAACTATTCAGACTTATCCATGATAGGCAGCATCAATCTTCAAGAAGAACAACTAAATTATATATATATATATATGTTGCATACTTCATTATGTGGATATATTTTCTGGAGAAGAATTCGACACACCTGCATACTTGGTCGTAATGCGAAGCATTACGCTTGATGCGAGGAGAGGAAGAGACCCTCCCCCGCCCCGGGCTATCGCGCGGCGCTCACACCTCACCAGACGCCGCCGCACGCCGCTTCCTCCCCCGCCCCCGTGTCGCGCGGCATTCGCGCCTCACCCGACGCCCGCTGCTCACCCTTACTCGCCCTCCCCCGGGCCGGCAGCATTCACACCTCACCTGCTGTCACCTGTCCCCCCCTTCCCTTATAAGGCCGCCCGCCGGCCTCCCTCAGCCACTCGCCCTCCTGCCGCCTTCCACCGCTGACCCCCTTCTCCGCTGGCTCTTCACCACCGCTGCTCCTCCTCGGACCGCTGCCCCGCCTCAGGCTCCTGCACCATGCCCGGACACGGAAAGGGAAGAGGCCGCAAGAGCTCCAGGGTCACCGCCCGGGCCACGCCGGGGCCCTCCTCGGGCTCGCCCGGCGACGCCTCAACATCTCCGGCCCCGGCTTCCCCCTCGGCCACCTCGGGCGCCGACACAGCCATCATACTCGAGGCTCTGCAGCGCCTCAGTACGCGCATGGACGCCGTCGAGTCGGCGGGAGCCCGAGGAGCGCCAAGAGCCCGGCCCCCCGCCCCCACCTCAAGCGACTCTGCCCAGGGCAGCCCACCCCCACTACCAGCAGTACGACCGCCTCGCCGCCCGAGGCGGGCCCGCGCTCCCCCCGGCCTACCTCCAGGACATCGCTGAGGAGTACACCCCAGCATCCGCGGCCGACGGCGTCCGAGACATCCTCGCTTCCGCCGAGGCGCAGTGCGCCGGCAGCCTCCAAGGCATCCCCTCGGGATACATTTTCCCCTCGGATCTCGTCGAGAGGGGCCCTGAGCGGAAGCCGGTGAAGAGAGGGGAGGCCACCAGGGATGAGTATAACCTCGCCCTCCTCGCCAGCCATCCAGCCTTACCCGCGCACTCCCTCCAGGGCCTACGCCACCACCACCTCACCGTGATGAGGGACATCCTGGTGCATCCGTGGCCTACCGCCCGCCGCTACTCCGAGGCCATCTTCACCTGGATAGCGGACGGGAGGCTCCCCCACGGATGGCATGACCCGGTGGCCCTCAACACGCTGAGGATGGACTCCATCACCACGCCCACCCCTCTGGCAACACCAGTTTCCCGAGGCGAGGATTCGCCCCAAGGCGAATGGGCCCGAGGCACACACCTGCCCCGGCCCCAAGTCGACACCCGCACCGCCTACGATAGGCACACTCACGGGGCCCCCTGCCCCGCCTGGAACCGCGATCCCGCCTCGTGCGATCGGGCCCCCGTCGGGGAGGCCCACGGCGAGGTGGGAGACAGGCGCCGGCACATCTGTGCCTACTGCGCCAACGTGCGGCGCATATTAACTAGGCACAGCGAGGCCGAATGCCTCACCAAGCAAGCCCGTGAGCGCCAGACCCCGGCCGCCTCGGCGGATTTTTGATCCGCCGGCTCCCCCCTGGCCGGCCCGGGGGGCCCCTCCCGGCGCCTCACCCTCACCACTGCCGACAGCCCCGCGACTTCCACCGACAACCTCCCAGCGTCCACCGACCGCAGCGCCGCCCAGTCAGAGCCGGGGTTCATCACCTCGGACCTCACACCTCAGACCACAGCCCAGCCCAGCCTCACGAGGAACCCTCTGCCCAGACCACAACCGCCGACCATCACGACCACCGACAACCCCTCAGCGACCACCAATCGAAACGCCGCCCAGACGAAGCCGGGGATCACCACCTCGCACCTCACACCTCGGACGACATGGCCCAGCCTCACGAGGGACCCTCCCCAGACAGCCCAGCCACCGGCCCTCACGACACCGCCTTCATGAACCCGCCCAACCCGACCCCGACTCCCACCCCGCCCAGCCCTGAGGAGTTCGCTGCCCCCCTGCTCGACCCTCGCCGGACCTCCTCCCCCAGGCCTCAGGAGCGGGCCTCCCCTTTTTTGGCCGCCCGCTCCCCCTCCACGTAGGCCCCGGACCCTCCCCTCACCCTGACCTCCTCTCCGGGCCCCAGCTCGGGCGCCCCGTGCCCCCGCCTCGGGCGTGCCTCGAGCCCTCTCCTACTTTTTGGCGGAGGGCTCCTCGGCCCCCCCCCCTCTCCAGAACTCTGACATTGCTCCCTATGAGCCCCTGATGTATTATCCTTCTTTCTGCTCCTCATGAGCCCGTTCACTGCATTGCTCCTCATGAGCCTGTCTATTGCTCCTCATGAGCCCTCTCATTGCCTTCTCATCCTGCTTATCTTCTGTTCCCCTATATGCTCTGTTGCTTTGTTGTTGAGGCGCTAATAAACGCCTTTCCTTCCACCCCCGCCTTCCTGTCTTCCTTTTCGCGCATCGGTCGTAATGCGAAGCATTACGCTTGATGCGAGGAGAGGAAGAGACCCTCCGCCGCCCCGGGCTGTCGCGCTGCGCTCACACCTCACCAGACGCCGCCGCGCGCCGCTTCCTCCCCCGCCCCCGTGTCGCGCAGCACTCGCGCCTCACCCGACGCCCGCTGCTCACCCTTACTCGCCCTCCCCCGGGCCGGCAGCTTTCACACCTCACCTGCTGTCGCCCGTCCCCCCCTTCCCTTATAAGGCCGCCCGCCGGCCTCCCTCAGCCACTCGCCCTCCTGCCGCCTTCCACCGCTGACCTCCTTCTCCTCCACCCACCTACCCAACTATCCTCTCCTTACTCTCCTCTCTCAGTGGCGGAGGGCTCCTCGGCCCCCCCCCTCACCAGAACTCTGACATTGCTCCCTATGAGCCCCTGATGTATTATCCTTCTTTCTGCTCCTCATGAGCCCGCTCACTGCATTGCTCCTCATGAGCCTGTCTATTGCTCCTCATGAGCCCTCTCATTGCCTTCTCT
This sequence comes from Branchipolynoe longqiensis, assembly GCA_030323885.1. NCBI lineage: Eukaryota > Metazoa > Annelida > Polychaeta > Phyllodocida > Polynoidae > Branchipolynoe > Branchipolynoe longqiensis. Next base: position 4,905,087 of record CM059196.1, read on the forward strand.
CCTGCTTATCTTCTGTTCCCCTGTATGCTCTGTTGCTCTGTTGTTGAGGCGCTAATAAACGCCTTTCCTTCCACCCCCGCCCTCCTGTCTTCCTTTTCGCGCATCATAGATATGCTTATTTAAATAGATGTATCGGTGTATGTGTATTTTTTAATATTTGTACATTTATATATATATATATATATATATATGGCTGGCACTGGTACACCTAATGTGGACAAACTAACTCAAAAGGCTGCAATGGTGAATTGGGCATGTTGGTAAATAACACGGGTAATTTGCATGTGCCAAAGAACTATGGTGTCGCTATGTAGCCTGGTGTTCAGCTTTCCTAGGATAGGGCAAGGAGCAGTAGAATGAGGAAGAACCAATATTCCACGATTAAAATTTCACCTGCTTAATCAATGAATGTACAAACAACAAGACATGTAGTTCTCTATAGGTAGGAGGGACTGTTTGTTGACGTGTGGTGAATATCTAACAGACTGGCTGCCAACTGCTGGTTCCACGTCATTCATACCAATCTGCACACTGCGGCTTCGACTTATGATGAAGGATGAAAGAACTCAGTGCAACCTGTATGCAATCAGTGCAAGCCTAAAAGGAAGTAAGCATATACTGGGCGAGTGTGCATCATGCACAGTTCAGCTTAGCAAAAAACACCAGACTTAACGTTTTAAATCCCTGGATGTAGGTGAACGTAGTGGAGGCTAACATAGTTGAAAGTAGTTGAACATAGTTGAACATAACGCGGGTGAGCCGTGATCTCCGATTTAATTTGTGGACATGTTCAAAAGAGCAGTACATTAGAATTTCTAAAGTAGTAGAATATAGTAGAACATACCTCTTAATGTACTCTAGCATACTCTAGCATACTCTAACATACTCTAACATAATCTAGCATACTTTGACCTGCACAAAACCGTGGCCGTTCCATGTTGCGCATGCCATGATCACATAGCCATTAGTGGACGTAGTTGAACGTAGTTGAACGTAGTGGAGGCTAATGTAGTTGAAAGTAGTTGAACATAGTTGAACGTAGTTGAACGTACCGGCATCCATACCATAATGTATTTATCTGTATCCTTCATTGGTAAAAGGTGCCATACCTTAACGTATTTCAACGTAGTCTAACACACTTACACCACATTTTACCCACGTTAGCCTCCCCTACGTTCACCTACGTTCAACTACGTCCACTACCGGCTATATGACCAGGGCTTTATGGTGTGATGGTTGGTTGCTCAGGCCATGTTTGTCCTATCGGGAATATTCATGATTGTTCATTGTCAGTGTTTGTGTATACTGCCTGTTGAATTAGTTACAGCATCCTTCTTATGCCAGTGAGCTGCCTTACACTGTCAAACCATTGAGTTTGAGGTCATCCTCTACACCGTTTGCCGCCTTTCATCCCAATCATTATGGTATTCTCCATATTGTCATCCTCCTTTTTAGCAATGCGTCCAATTTATATAATTATATAATATCAAATACATAACTCAGCCTCAGGAAAATGGGCCAATTGGTGATCAATTTAAGATGTTGACATTGCCATTCTTAAAGTGTAGTGCATTTTTTTGTTTCATATTAAATTATCCTAGAAACAAATAAGGTTGTTGTATTTCTCTACCTTTACATTCAGGATAAATCTAATGACTTTGCAACACTTATGTCAATGCTAAACTATAATTATACCGATCGACGCCGACATCCAATGCTCGATGACGACAACACTAACAGATGTCGGCATCGCAATCCTTAAAGTATGTGCATTTCTGTGTTTTATATTAAATTATCCTAGAAACAAATAAGGTTGTTGTATTTTCTCTACCTTTACATTCAGGATAAATTTAAGGACTTTCTAACACCTATGTCAATGCTAAACTACAATTATACCGATCGACGCCGACATCCAATGCTCGACGCCGACAACTTTCCCCAATTTTCCTATTTTCGTGAGTCTGGCTCACATACACACATATATATATTTCAATACATCTATGTGGGAACAAAATCCTTTAGACTTGTGTATCCAGATGACTCTGGACAGATGTCAGTTTTAGATTAGTGTGTGTTTAATGAAACACTAAGCCCTGCTGTATAACCAGCCCAATGACTTCTAGCCAATTGTATACATATTTATAGGTATGTGTTTTTATATTTATGTTATTTTGTATTCTCTATATAATTATTTTAATATTGTATTATTCCTTGAAAAAGCGTGGTAAATGTAAATCATGGACTACTGGTTTTCTTCCTTCCACTGCTCCTTGCCCTATAGTATTTAAACATCAGGCTAGGTAACAAGAAGTACACACAAATAGTTCAGGTGCAAAACCACGCCAATGCCCATCCAAAAATGTATTGTAAAGAAAGGATTTGTCTCTGACAATAATTTTAAATCTCACTAATTCCACTTTTCATATGATCCATATGGTTATGAAGCAATGCACACAAAAATAGGAATATAAACAAATATAGTTTTTGTAGGTTTGATTCAGACATCAGGACAAGTGGAGAACCATTGCATCCAACCCTCGACTAGAGGACGGAACTATTGATTGATTGAGGTTTCATTCCAATATTTATCTCCATTTTTGGATTGCCGTTTACATGGTTTAGTGCCTGAACTCTTCAGTCATGTTTAAGTCATTGGTTTGACTCGGCCGGGGTTTGAATCCAGGGTTTCAAATCACATGACAAATAACACGGGTGGTGGCTGCTCAAGTCATTTGACAATGCCATCTGGTATCTAATGTCGTGGTACTTACACATTAAGTGCCAATTGACCAACTAAAGACACATGGGTCAAGATGCAAAGAGATGGGTTGATGCAGGTTTTACATCCTGGCAACATCTAAGGTCATATCAGGACGGGTACCGGCTTGTGACAGTGCACACTCATGGTGACTTTATAGTGCTGCCCCAGTGGGAAGTCAGGCCACCAGGACCAGGACCCAATATCCCACTCAGTCACATTATCCTGACACTGAGATAACCAGCCCTTGCCCTATCATATTAATATCGAGCACCTGGCTAGGAAACGGCAAGTATCAATTGTATAATTCATTGGTTTGACGCGACTAGGAACCAAACTCCCGATCTCCTGCACCCTCTACCGATTCGCCCACAGCGTCCGATCAAACAACACATGGGGCAATATATGAACAGACGGGTCAATATACAAACAGATGGGGACATATACAAACAGATGGCACACTATACAAACAGATGGGCCAATATACAAACATATGGGGCAATATACGAACAGATGGGGCAATATATGAACATATGGGTTAACATACAAACAGATGGGTCAATATACAAACAGATGGGGCAATATACAAACAGATGGGCAATATACAAACATATGGGCAATATACACACATACAAACATATGGGTCAATATACAAACAGATGGGGCAATATACAAACAGATGGGGCAATATACAAACATATGGGTCAATATACAAACAGATGGGGCAACAGACAAACAGATGGATCAATATAAAAACCGAAGGGGCAATATACAACCAGATGTGGCAATATACAAACATATGGGTCAAGATACAAACACATGGGTCGATATACAAACATATGGGTCAATATACAAACAGATGGGTCAATATATAAACAGATGGGGCAATATACAAACAAATGGGTCAATTTACAAACAGATGGTAAATATACAAACAGATGGGTCAAAACACGAACCAGTAATGCAGAATTGGTAGAAAGTCGCCCAATGTGTCTTGTTGGTGTAGTGTTCCTAAATGTCGCAAGGAGACTGAGCGTCCTGAAGAGGGGTGGCATTTAGGTGTTGGTGGAACACTGGACGTGACGGCAACAGGACGACACTGTGTAGGACTGCCCCGGGCAGCGAGGTGATGAGGGGGGCGGCGGGCAGCGGGTTAGGTTCAGTGTCCGCAGGGGGTTCCAGCAAATAGCACTGACTGATGGCGATGTTAGGAAAGAGGAGGAGGGGCAAGAAAGGTGGCGAGGTGGGGGGAGGGTTCGGGGACAGGTAGGGGGGATTGGGAAAGAGGAGGGCGTTGATGGAGGATAGTGGACATGTGGGGGAGGGGGAGATATGAGAGTGCTGGTTGAGGATTAGTAGACATGTGGGGGGATGGAGACAGGACGGTGGTGATGGGGAGAGGGAGTTAGTGGACAGATGAGTGGTGGCGTAGGGGATGTGGGTGTAGGAGGAAATGGGGAGACATGAGAGAACTGGATATGAGTGAGTGGTGGGTGAGAGGAAAAGGCTTGGGGAAAGGGACGGAGAAAGGTGTAATATAGGGTTGTGGGTGTGGAACAGAACTGGGGAGCGCTTGTAGAAAATGTTATGTGAAAGGTGGGGGATGGGGGGAGTGGATGAGGGAGTGGTGCTGTTTGGTTGTTGTTTGTTTGTTATTGCTTTACGTCCTAGCAAGATCTAAGGTCATATCAGGACGGGTACCGACTTGTGACAGTGCGCACTCATGGTAACTTTATAGTGCTGCCCCACTGGGAAAACCAGGCTGGCAGCACCATGATCTGATATCCCACTCAGTCAAATTATCCTGACACTGAGCCAACCAGTCCTTGCCCTATCCTAATAATGATGAGCGCCTGGCTAGGAAGCGACAAGTATCACCATTTAAGTCATTGGTTTGACTCGACCAGGGTTCAAACTCACGATCCCACGGTCTACCAACACGCGGGACGGACGATCTAACTGTGGTGTGTGGCTGTATGTCGAGACGTGCCTTAGTATAACATGCAGACAGTCTCTCACCTGACACCAGATCACAGGGTTACCTCTGGTGGTGTGTGTCTGTATGTAGAGACCCGCCTTATTATAGCATTTTACAAAATCCAGAATGTCCTACACTAATGCACAAACTGAACACTTGCTACAAACTAGGTATATTGCAACCACTTTGTTAGCAAAGTTTGGATTATACCTAAACCCAGACTATTCCGACAAACCCCAGCCTAGAAGATGAATTAAGACACCACCTACATTAAATGCATACACTGAATGCATACACTGACCAGATATACAACAAACTCTTAATTAGCTAAATGTAATAACAATATTTGAATAGTTCAGGTACAAAACCCTGTAAACACTATTCCAAAAATGTAATTAAAATATAAGATGTTTACCTGCGGGTAAGTTAATTCGAATTATTTCCACATTGATTGTGATGAATTGTTTGTGGACCAATGAACAACAACAAATAGGAAGGTAATAAATGAACCTAGTGAAAGGTCGAAACCAATTTTGTTCTTAATATTTGGACTGGCGTTTTTTCACCATGAAGTCGTCATTTTATTATCTTAAAATTGTTCTTGTAAATAAATAGTGTAAATGACTAAAGTTAAGCATGGCTGGAAGAGCAGTGCCTTGGCACTGGAAATAACCTGTATTCGGCTGAATAAAAATGCTCACAAAAGAAAACATATGTTTTCCCCCCTACCACCCACCCCAATGGGCCCCCCTCCCCTGCCACCACCCTCAATCATCATGAACAAACCACCAATGCACCGAAAATGCTACACAACTATCAATCTGTTTAAACACATTGAACATTATATAAGACACACACAATGTCTTGTCAACTATAAACTTAGCTTGTTTTATAACAGGAAAAAATATAACCCACAATGATTGTTTGAGTTGCCCCGAGTATACACCTTCTACTCGGTGCTGCTCCCCATTTTTGCATGAACTACAGTGACTCATGCTGTACATTATACAGAAGAAGCCACTCCCTTAATTCTTCAGGATCGGTGCTGTGACTAATACAGCACTGACCAAACTTAGGTTATTTAGAATGTCAATTCCAATAGTAAGATGGCCGGAAGACCAGTGCTCCGGCGCTGACAAATGTCACATACAAATGAATAAATACTTTTCCACAAAAAGAAAAAAATTACACAGAGTCGGCATGCTCCGGTCTTTGTTCTGGGACCATGCAACTCTATCACCACAGCTTGTGAACGTGCATGTTAAGCAGGCCTCCCTCTGCCCCCTCCCTCGCCCCGCCCCGCGGGGGCATATCTGGGACAGCCCCGGGCCGGGTAATCCTCCCGGCCAGCTCGGCCACACCGCCCGGCAGTGAGTGACCCTGCTCCGGGAGTTGGATTATGATGAGGTGTAATTGCCTCGACTGAAGCATAAATGGTCTTGACATGCATGGAAGATCTGAGGTATCAGCTGGGCACCGTGCTCTACCTGCTGTTCATGTATATATATATATATATATATATATATACATATATACATATATATATATAAGTATGTATGGAAATGTGTGTATGTACGTATATATTAGTATAAATGTATATGTATATACTGTATGTGTGTATCTGATATATATATTATACAACCATTGTACATGTTACGAGAACATGGGTAATTGAATGCGTATGACCGACGTCTCATTTTGAATGGATACAAAGCGTTGTCTATTCTATTTATAGATTAAACCGCCACCGGGGCTGTCGCCTCCGCCTAGCGTGAGAAGTTGACGTTAATAAACTAGCCGCCTTTGATTCACTTTCGTCTTGACTGTGGTTCGATCAACATATACTACTAAGCCTTGGATTTAAGTATAATAAGCCGGAATAGTCATCCACTCCCCAGCCACTAAGTCATCGACTGGTCACCTCTACTTATTTGGTCATCTACTGGTACCACCTCACCTCCACACGTGGCGCCACCTACTCGCCCACGGCCCAGCGGCCATTATCCTCACTTACCTGCGCCTAGAGCAAGATTCGAACCCAAATCTCGTGCATTCTATGCTCGTGTGCTAAGCATTTCACCACCTAGGCTGTCTGATGTCATCCCCCCTGGCCACGCCTACGTTTCTATGTTGCTACTGGACTCAGATATCAATGTAGGATTCGGCTGAATATTCATTCAGGGTTTGTATATCATTATCTTGCATGATATAACCTGCATAACAACCAATGACTGGACCCCATTGTAAAAATATACGGATTTTCGGTTCGGATTTATATATTGGCAGAGAGCATTACTGTACTCCAGCGACGGAGTGGGGACCAAGGTTATGTAACAGAGAAGCAATGGGTATCCCTCTCGCTGTGTGACACATGAGACTATGTGGAAAATATGATAACACATGGTGCCTGGTATTATAACGTGTTGTTCATATGTAAGAGACAGTTAATGTTTAGTGAAAGGTTCCCTCTATGCACCAGTAAGAGTACAAGTGGAGGGGAAGGACATTTTTAATATATGTGTATTGTAACTGTCTGCAACTACCTGTTACCACGGGGCCGATGGGCAAGCACACCCATACATTATGGACACCACCTGCAGCTGGGGTTGAGTGACAGCTGCCCCTATTAGGGCGTCACCCCCCCCCAAGCTGTAGAGGGTGTCTGATTGGTTGGCTGTGGGAGGGCCAGTCACCTGCATCTGTTACACCTGACACACAGACCACACTCTGGCATTATTCACTCTTCTCTTGTCCAGGGACCCAGACACTCTGTCTGAGGCTCCACTTTCTATACACAAACTAGCAGCAGCTATTCAACAGGCACTGAGCTGTGTGCAACAACCATGGGACTCCAGTTCAATGGGCTGTAGGCACTGATTCTAAGACACACTAACAAGAATAATGACGATCTGTGTGGACAGTAGGTAAGGAGTGAGGGTGATAGGTTGCTAGTAGGTGAACAGGAGTTGATGCCAATAAAGCGCAACTTCTTCCACTGTCAATCTTGCGTGACTTGCCTTCCCTTTCTGCCTTATGAGTTTGTTGAGAGGGACATCAGGTGGGAACTGACAGACAGTTGTCAGAACGCACCTGGGGAAGAGTAAGTGGTATCTTGGGGCTCTGACGGCCGAGACCCAACATATTACACCATGACCATGATCTCGCCTGTGCATGGGAATAAAGTTATGTTTTTTTCTCACAGACGCTTAACTCATTCGGACATTCCGTCTGGTCGATTTGTTAGTAGATGCGGGCGAGTCGATACCTGACCCCTGACCCCGGCCCCTGACACGCCATGTGCCTCCCCCTGGTGGACATGTTTGACACTATGCTGAGGCAGTGCGTAGACAATGTGTTCTCAATGCGGCCTGCCTGACCCACGCCATTCTCTGTCCCACCTAAAACAAAAATGTTGTCTGTCTCACTGCAAAACAAGAATAAGTCAGAATACTGTTTTGTTCCCCACCACTACTCATCTACTAAAGAGGCTGTCACCTATCACCAGATTGGAGGAAATGGAAAGAAACCGAACAAAGTCAGTTGATAGTCCGGTTTGTGTCCGTACAAGTTTTGAACATGCACAAAACTTGGAATGGATGCCGCCGGATTGACGTCTATGGTTCTTGTCTGGTTTGAGTTTGTTTCGTCTGTTGGCTATCCAATCCATGTCTGTTTCATGTCCATCTCATGTCCGTTTCATGTCCGTTTCATGTCCGTTTCATGTCTGATTCATGTCTATTTGATGTTCGTTCGTCCAGCGGCCTTTGACCCAATATCACAACATTTTGACACATTCTAATACATTTTGATACTTATCACACCCGAACACCACAGGACTAGACAATTATGTCTGTTGCTCAATTCGGTGATGTGTGACAGCCGCTTTACATTTTACGACATGACGTCTGCTGTGGGGGGTAATGAAAATGGGAAATATTGTGGCTAGAGCGGGAATCGAACCAACATCTCTTGCAGGCCAGTGTGATAACGATTTCACCACCTAGGCTCCCTGATGTCACCGCCCTACCCACGCCTACCTGTCTATGTGGCATTGCCTGAGAGGTCAGTGCATACCACTACACTCGACCCCCTAGAATTGTAAGTCTTTTAAATGGTCATTTAATGCATACAACTACATACGTATAGGCAATGCACTTACCATATACATACACAGGGCAGGTTCAACAACCATACAGTGCATAACTTGTACATGATCCAGGCCATGGCACCAGTGTTGTCAGGCGTAATTAAAATGGGAAATATTGCGCCTAGAGAGGGAATCGAACCTACATCTATTGCATTCCATACCAGTGTGCTAACCATTACAGGACCTAGTGTAAAATATCCCGATTTTCAACGCTAGAGGAATGCAAATATTCTATTATGAACATTGTATATGTGACCAGGGGCGTGTATGTATATATGTAGGTGCTGGTGGTGCCTGAATGGAATGTAAATAGACGTAGTGGTGCTGGCCGGTCTGTGTGTAAGGGCCACTCAGAACCTACCCCCCTCCCCCTCTACTGGGTAAGATCACCACACTCAGGGTCAAGGTTCACGCGTACCTGTCTATCTGGCATTGCCTGAGAGGTCAGTACAAACTACAAAACGTTTAAAACATTTCGTGAAATTTTCCCACAGCAGACAACATTTACTATTTAGCCCAAGCTGCGGACATTGGTTGACCTGCCCCCTGGAGGCATTGTTGGACACTGTGTTGTGCGCGGGTAACTACGACTCTGGTCCTTTGTCACAACCTCTGGCCGCCGGAGAGAATAACACAGATGTTTGTGTGTGGATGGAGTAATTCAGTTTTACTCATATTACGACTTTAGTCGTGACTGTAACTTGTGTCACTTACATCGAGCATGGTGATATATAACTAGATATATCCGCCGTGTAACTCTGGGATATATATAGGTATGGTATGTAGCCACAGCTTTATGTATATATATATAAATATAATAATTATTACGTTAGATAGAGGAACAAGTAGTGTTATAACCATGAACAAGTAGTGCGAGTATGAGTTGGGAGTAAAACAAGACCCCAACTCGTTTATTAAAAAAAAATGGTAGCAGGCGAGTGGGGAACCCTACCCCAAGGAGGAGGAGGGGGGGGGGAGGCAGACCCACCTCCCCACCCAAGCCAGGGGGGGGGCCACTACAGAGCTTATTACACGCGTTAAAGGGTTTATCACTATCCAATAATTCTTACGTTAGATAGAGGAACAAGTACTGTTATAACCATGAACAAGTAGTGCGAGTATGAGTTGGGAGTAAAACAAGACCCAAGGAGAGAACCCAACACAAAGTCAAACGAAAAAGGCTGACGTGAGCAGTGAAACGTCAGGCAGGGGAGCCAACTGCAGCAAGCAGGTTGGCGACCCTCAGATCATCCGTGATCCGCTCCTGCAGGGGAACTTTAAGGTAGAGGTAGACGCAGTCACTCGCCCAGTCCCCCCGAGTCTTTATCTCCTGAATCGAGCTGCCCGCCATGAGCAGGTAGGTAGCGCCACCCCTTCTGAGGGAGTGGCTCGAGAATAGGTCAGGGTTGAGTCCCGAGCGGTGGCACAGGTGTTTGAGAACCGCCGAGTAGTTGGTGTACTCGAGCGGAACTGAGCCGGATGGGGCCGGCGTCCTGAATGCCTGGTCCTGAGGTGCAGCCGGCAGTTGCTCAAAGTGGCGCTCGACTGCTGATACCGCACAGAGGAGCGGGTGGGACACCCTTGATATCGGGATTTCCAGTGTCCGCTCGGCAAACTGGATAGTTTTGGACTTCCGAACCCGGATCGTCATGCCCCAAGGGTGGAATGAGAAGTCCTCCCGGAGAAGGGGGCCATCAGAATTTGTGATGTGCGCCTTCCTGAGCAGCCCCCTAAAGGACGTTAGGATCGCCGCCTTGAAGGAGGTGGGTCCTGGTGTGTCCGACAGGAGAGCCAGCATGGCCGCCAGCTGGTCCGGGAGCAGGGGCCTGGCCTGACGAGGGTCGTCCACCAGGGCACGGCGTGCCCCCGCCAGGCACCGACGGATGTTGAAGTCATCGTAGTCTAGCCTGGGGCTGCCTGCTGATTTTAGGTGCAGGCTTAAGGAGCTCAGATAGGAGCGAATTGATGTGTATCTCATAGATTTTGACACCCAAGTGATGTCGAGGCAGACCTGCCTGGCATTATAGGGTGTGGGCTGGCCGTCGTAGAACTCACAAAATGTTAAGTATTTTCACAACCTCGAGTTCGCGCAGGTCCTCGTTGATGGGGCCAGGTGTTGCCCCATTAGCAGCTCACAGTCCGCCTCCAGAGAATGCAAGTCTGCAAAACATGATCCATACTAAGCGAAAATTTGACGACAGCACATGTAATTTGGGCCAATGGCCCCCGTTAGGCGGGAGTTTGTGTCATGTTCATTTAGCCGAGAGAGGCTGTCACAGATTGTGTTGGCCTCACTTTTAATGTAAACTGATGAAATGTCAAAGTTGAATTTTACTGCCAGCCAGAACATGTCATAGAGCCAGCGAATTATTTGTTTATTTTTGGATTTCCCTGCATTCAGGGCGTGCATCACAGTTGTATTGTCTGTCACCATTATTATGTTACGGTCCGCCCACATGTGGGCCCAGCGGTTTGCCACGCAGAGGATCGGCCAGAACTCGAGAGTGTTTATGTGTGGTAATTCCCCCTCACTCTCCAAGCCGTTGTCAAAGGGGGCGGTTGCGTGGTGGCCGAGGGCCGGCCCACCCTCGCCCACATCAGAGGACCCCCCCCCACTTCCCTGCCAACCAGTCGCCCGCATGAAAGGCTGCAAAGCCAAAGCGGCTCGCATCGCTGTATGTGCAGAGCGCCTGAGAGTGGCGGGGGCAGATGTTTGCGGAGCCGTTGAAGGCAGAGGCGAACCTCAGCCACCACTCCAAATCCGCCTTGAACTCCTGGTTTAGGTGGACTTTGTAGTAGGAGCGCTTAACTGAGCCGCAGAGGTCGTAGATGCGGTGTGCGAATGTGCGACCACCCCTGACCACTTTAGCACAATGGGAGACCAGACCCGCCAAGCGCTCAATTTCCATGCGGGTGGCGCGCTTGCGCCCATAAAGTTTTCCGATACATTTTAACAATTTGCTCAATTTGTCGTCCGGCAGACTCAAGTTCATGTTTTCCGAGTCGATCAGTATACCCAAAAACCTACAAACATGATTGGGCGATGTCAGTTTCCTAAAGCTCACGAAGAATCCTAAGCGCCTGAGGAGAGCTACTAGGTCGGCCTGTGCCATTACCCCCTCTTCAAAGGTCTGTGTTAGTGTACAAAAGTCATCCAGATAGTTGGTGACGCGACCATGACCCCTACGTACCATACAGCGAACAATAAATTAATGCTATTATCATGTCTGTATTAATGCTACTATCATGTATATATGTCTCCTTTATTTATATTTATTGTTATCGATATCAGGTTGTATTGCTTTATTTATATTTATTATATATATATATATAGATATACATAAGGTTTTCTTTCTTTGTTTAGTTGTCTTTATATACACTGGTTCATAACGAGGTTAGCGCAGTAATTCAACCTGCTTGTATCCATCCTTGCACATAAATGTCTGCAATAAACTAAGTAACCTGATAGTGCTCTAACTCCAACTACAGGGCACCACAAATAGCTATATATGTGTGCAAGAAAAAGTCCAATATACAACTCGATACGAGCCTTCAGGAGTGATGCGTAATGTGTAGAATTACATGTGATTCTCTGGGGTGGGGGCTGGAGGAGAACCACCCATGGCCGCTCTTCCACCGCCCTCCCACTGGACTCTCGGTCCCGGCCCTGTGTCCGCCTGGCAGTCGCCATTGCCTGAGGCGCCACCTGGCGCCGCCCTCCATAACTGCCTACTCAGCACCTGCTGACAACCAGCACTTCTCTTCCAGCAGCCATTTTGAGAAAAAAAACACTCCGCTGACGCACTTAACCCATTACATATGCATACATCGATTTATATCATACTATTGCAATGATTTCAATTAGGGTCCTGCCAGAAAAAAAGACCACAGTAAAACCTCTATAACCGACCCCCTCCACAGATCGACCATTCCCCTATATCGATAGCTTTATTACGGTCCCAAACGATCGCCCATATACCATTGTACCGAAATAAAAGAACTCCCTAAACCGACCACCTCCCTATTTGGATCATTTCAAGTATGTCCCATGGTCGGTCGATTTAGAGAGGTTTCATTGTACATTTGTTTTTACCCGATGTTCAAATGAAAATGCACAAATAAGATGAAGAGGTAAACCAAATGACATATATGTGGTATGTAATTTATTATGTGTATATAAATAAAGAATAGTCCCTAATGTTTGTTGGTGTCCTTGTCCGGAAACTCCTATGACATGTAGAGAGGGTGTAATGACGTCACCAGACAACCGTTGGTGGCCATATTGGATTACATACAGAAGGCTTGCAACTGTCTACATTGTCACTACTTGCAACTATCTACATGCATTTGTCACTGTTTTGAGCAGTTTGGCCTCATAAGTTGTTGTTAAAGTGCGGTAAGTATACACATTGGATGTAATCTGCCCAGAACCGCTCAGAAAACAAGAAAACTCGGTTTTACTGCATCAGCATACACTCACAACATGGTTAGGGAGGGTGTTGTTAATCCAAGATGGCTGACCACTGACCGCTGACCGCTGAGTGATGACGTCACATGCACTCCCTCTATATGCCAGAGGAAATAAACTTAACTCAAACCCAAGTCTAGTCTTCTTGTCTCTCATTTCCTGTTTGATTATTTATATATATATATGTATATAAATATATATATATATATATTTATTTTCAGCGGTACAGTGAGTGGCTGCTACAGTGTGCAAGGGTGGTGGCACCACCATTGGAGCTGGGGTTGGGGAGGCCGGAGCAGTAGATGACTAGGACAGACTCCATCAGTCCATGGAGCTAAGTGAGTGATGAGGGAAAGGAGGGATATTCTGGGTTATTATACGTGTATAATTTGTATACATCATATATATATATTGCAATTTATTTTCTGAAAATTCGACTAGTATATCCTCTATTCATAATGCTAATTTCTTCTTTTTTTTTGCATTTAATACTAAATGATAAGGAGGTGCGATGTGGGAAAACAGGTGGCGCCACAGATGCAATGCTGCCAGAAGAGGTTCACTTTTTTCTAATCCAATTGCGCAATATTGCAAGGCCACTAACCTAATAATAAAGTCTGCCGGATCTATATATGCGTATATGTAGCTATATATGCATAGGTATATAGGTCATTCTCTAAAACTGGGCACAAAAGTGTGACATGGAAACCAAAAGTGATAAGCTTCCAAATAATACAAAAAAAACTTCCAAATAATAGCCTAATCCAATGTCCTTATAAGGTTTGAATGTTGTGCATGTCAGAGATGACAAAAAATGAATTGCACTTTATGAATTAGATCTTATACAAATTGAGCAATACATGAATATCACTTGTGTAACATGAAAATCAAATACGCATCCAGAACCTCATTTTAACATACACAACATACTCACACAATATTACTGTTAAGCAGACAAAGTTGTTGTTTTTTTGGGGGTTTTTTTTGCTGGAGAGGAGTAGCGCGTGGCGAGGCTGGAGGGCGAGTGGCTGGAGGCAGGCAGGGGGCAGGGTTATAAGGGGGGGGGGGGGAGCGCGGGAATGACGGACGGGGATAACCGCCAGAGGCAGGGGGGGGGGGTCCCCTTCACTGCCGCGAATCAAACGCAATGCAAGCATTACGACCAATGCTGATCACCTGGCTCGGAAGCAACAAGTGTCAATGTGTAAGTTATTGGTTTGACTCGACCAGGGTTCGAACCCACGATCCCACACACTACCAACACGAGATACGGACGCTCTAACTCATTCGGCGATCCCGTCTGGTCGAGATAGGTACATAAATGCATACATACATAGCTATGTTGATATATGGATATGTAGATCCATATAATATTACTGGATGCCCGGCCACGTTTGGGACACCAGATAATACCACAGAACTCTCCCCTTCATATCACTAGTCTATCAACTCATTAACCAATGCTAAGGAAGAATGAAGACAAGACACAGATAAACAGTGGAGAAGTTGTGCTTTACTAACACCAACTCCTGTCCACCTACCAGTGACCTATCATCCACACCCCTTGCCTTCTAGCCACACAATATCTCATTACTACTTTAGCCTGTATAGAAAGCAGTGCCTACAGCCCATGGGACAGGAGTCCTATGGCTGTGTACACACTCAATTAGAATAGATGAATTTTGATAGCATCAGACAGAGTGTCTGGGGTTCCTGCTCAAGAGTAGGTGTGTCTCACTCAAGAGCCAGGAGTAGAGTGATCTCTCTCCAGGGGGTCTGAAGCAGAGTCTAGAATTAAGATCTTGGTTTGAGGCTAGTGTGGTCAGAGGGCCAATGGGATGCAGGTGACTGGGCAGTCCACAGCCAGCCAATCAGGCACCTCCACAGTCAGGGTGGGTGGCACCCTCCCCCAGTAGGGGTAGCTGTCACTCAACCCAGCTGCAGGTGGTGCCCTGTGTGTATATGCAAATTAGGCTGGTGGACCGGCCCAGTGGTCAAGGCAGGGGGGGCAGGTAGTTATACAGTTACAATAGATCTCTGTTAAAATGGTCTTTTCTCCAATTGCACTCTTTATGGATGCATAGAGAAACATTTCAACAATCATGTACTGCCTCTTATATAGGAACATCTCTTCATTAATCTCAGGCATAATATATGAACATATATTGCACACAGCTTATATCATGTCATAATGGGAGTGGGATATTATTACTTTTAGTTTATATAACATCGTCCCCACTCCTCGCCCAAGAATAATAATGCTCTCTGCCAAATCTAATTCTTAACGAAAATCGTATATTTTACACGTAGGTACGTAGATCTATACATATATATTAATTCCAGTGCACAAGTGACAGTATTTACGGGACTGATAGGGGTTGGGGTTGGTGGCGCCACCTGTTCCAACATTGAAAGGGGGGGGGGGGTGACCCATAAAGTCGCACACAACATATGGGTGACCAATATAGGGAATATTCCCTTCCGTGCCTTTATATTCGCATAATTCATATGCATCACATAAATATAAATATGTATCTATATAATGATAGCTATATAAGTACATAGATATGTAAATACTTAGACGTGTAGATACGTAAGTGCATAGTTACATAGATATATATTAGCCTGGACTGACCTTCAGGCAGGGAGCCACATAGACAGGTAGGCTTGGATAGGGTGATTGCATCAGGGATCCTAGGTGGTGTAGTGGTTATCATGCTATACCTGTGGAGAAGGGATAGAAGTATGGGTTTAAATTCTGCTCTAGGTGCAATATTTACCATTGCCATCAGCCTCATGACAGATATATAAACATACAGACATAAAGTCATAGAAACGCAGAGACACACCTTTATATCTATAGACATATAGAGAGCTAGCAGTCAAGTGTCCACCTGTGAAGCTGTCGGTCATCGGATCGATCCTTTTCAGTAGATCCATTTGCAGGTTGGGCTATTTTCCGTTCCAACCAGTGGTCCACAACTGATTCATCAAAGGATGTTGTATGTGCTCCCTGTCTGTGGGAACGTACATCTAAAAGATCCCTCACAGCTTATCGGAAAGAGTAGCCTATATGGTGGCTGCAGGTTTCCTCCAAAGAAATATGTCAGAATGACCACATGTTTGACATCAACAGGCGATCATAAAAATCAATGTGCTCTCGAGGTGTCGTTAAATAAAGCAAGCGTTGCTTTACTTTTTTGTTCTATAAGGTTGGTTATCAGTCCTGTCCTCGAGACAGTGCTGCGGGAGTAAATATATAGCTGTGCCTCAATCAGCCCACCAGCCCACCAGCCCACCAGCTCACCAGCCTACCAGCCCTCCAGGCCACCAGCCCACCAGCCCACCAGCCACCAGCCCACGAGTCCACCAACCGACCAGCCC